>JAMALN010000172.1:0-52615 GCA_023630115.1 Cutaneotrichosporon sp. PK4640
TACCAGACCCTCCCCGGGCTGCTGCTCCAGGTGTCGCTGTTCCAGACCACCGCCGGGCCCATCGGCTTCCACGCGCTAAAACACATATCGTACCCGACCATGGTGCTCGCAAAGGTACAGCTGAACGTTGCGAAGGAGCTGACACCAGTCGTGCAAGCTCATCCCCGTGCTCCTACTCAACGTGCTGCTGTACCGCCGCCGCTTCGGGGCGCACAAGTACGCCGTTGTCGCGCTCGTGTCCATCGGCATCTCGATGTTCATGCTCTTCGGGGGCAAGAAGAAGGCTGGGGGCGGCGACAGCGCGTTCGGGCTGCTCCTCTTGCTTGTCAAGTAGGTCATTGTCGGTTCATCGACCTACACCGCGTTCCGTGCTCCCTGGCTCCCTTCCCTCGCTGCTCACCACTTCCGCGCTAACCCCAGCCTCCTCATCGACGGCCTGACCAACTCGACGCAGGACCAGATCTTCGCCCTCTACCCCTCCTACTCGGGCCAGCAGATGATGTTCATCATGGCTGCCCTCCAACTCACCCTCCTCACGCCCGCCATGCTCCTCCCCCTTCCCTTGCGCCCCGCGTCCCTCCTATTGCACCTGCCCCTCCTCTCTTCCATTCTCCCCCGCGAGCGCGGCGCAACTCTCTCCTTCTCCGCGCCCATCATCCTCCAGTCCGCCCGCTTCCTCGCCACCCACCCCACCGCCCTCGCCCCGCTGGCCGCGTACGCCGCCCTCGGCGGCCTGGGCCAGCTGTTCATATTCGAGACGATCGCGCACTTTGGCTCCCTCACGCTCGTGATGGTCACCGTAACGCGCAAGCTCTTCACCATGCTCCTCTCCGTGTTCGTCTTCGGGCACACCCTTACGCCGGGGCAATGGGGTGGCGTCGCCGTCGTGTTTGCCGGCATCGGCGTCGAGGCGGGCTTCAAGCGGCGCGAGGCGAGCAAGCGAGTACGGAGGGACAAGGGCAAGACAGAGTAGGACAGTAGCACATGCATAGAGAACATAGAGCACCACTTGGGCGGACATAAGGGGGTGGCATTAGCGGAGGCAATCCAATTAGAACGCCGCTAATGCTGCTTTTTCCACACAGAAATACGAGCTCGGCGGACTTTCTGACGCCATCCAGCCCACTTCTCTCTTCCGCTCTCACTCTTCTCCATCGACCATGTTCCGCCCATCACTCGCCCGCGCGCTCCGCGCAGCCCGGCCCCTCGCGCTCGCGCCCCGCCCCGCCGCGCGCGCCCTCACCACCATCCCCCGATTCTCCGCGCCCAACGCCCCACCCCGTTCCCGCGCAGCAAGCAGCACGCCGCACGGCGACCCGTCCGTCGCGCCGGACATTGAGGTCCGGTGAGTCTGCCTTGGGCGTGCCACCTCCTTCCCTCTGCTCTCTGCTGGGTGCCCTCCAGGAATCACGCGGAGGGCAAAAGAGTAACAGCTGCGTGGGTACGTTCCTGAGCTGACCGCAGCGACCTCACCGACAACGAGTACCACGACCTCGCGGACGAGAGCATGGACACGCTGCACGAGGGTCTCGAGGCGCTGGTCGAGGACTTTGGGCCGCCCGAGTGGGAGGTCGAGTACAGCGTGAGTTGTGTGTGTCACACGAGGGAGCGGCCTGCTCGCCAGCTGGTTGAGTTGCGGTCCCAGCTAACTCCAGTCCGGCGTCATGACGCTCGCGCTCCCGCCGCACGGCACGTACGTGATCAACAAGCAGCCGCCAAACCACCAGATCTGGGTGTCGTCACCGTTCTCGGGCCCCGCGCGCTTCAGCATGTCCCCCGACGGCATCTGGGTGCACCACCGGCGGAAGGGCGTGCAGCTCGGCGCGCTGCTGGACGGGGAGCTCAAGAAGCTCGTCGACGCAGAATGGGAGGGTGTCGGCCTCAAGTAGAGCGGGATGCACCACTCGGACTAGTGGGATACATGGGCTCTCACTCGGTTAAGCTCTCTACGACATACTGAACTGTGACGAACTAAGGCTGCTTTCTACGACTAACTGTGTCTCACTCGCTCACCCCGCCTGGGTCGCCCTACAGATACCGTAGCTCTCCCACGTGGTCGGGTCGCGCGCATACATCGCCATCCAATGCTGCTCGACGGCGTGCCGACCACGGACGCGCGCAAACGACGCGAGCGCCTTGCGCGCAGCGGCCTTGGCCTCGTCGAACTCGGCGTGTGCGGCGTGCACGTAAAACTTCTGCAGCCAGATGGCGTTGAGGTCGCCCACCAGCCCCTCGGCGCGGCACAGGGCCACGGCCTCGTCCACGTCGTCGAGCGTCTGCGCGCGCGCAGGCCCGATGGCGCGGTCGAGGCCCTGCTTCTCCCAGCTGGCGATGATGGCGCCAAGGCGGCGGCGGTTGGCGTCGCTCTGCCGCCGCGCCTCGCCCGTCTGTGAGCACGTCGCGCACCCACACATGAAGAGCGCGTGGTCGAGCAGCTGCTTGCGCCGCTGCGCGCCAGGCAGACGAAGCACCTCCGGGAGCCGGTATCTCACTGCGATCTCCTCCCCCGCCCGGATCCTGTGGTACGCCACGACCACTGGTGTCAGCTCTACCTCGGGGAACGTACACAGCATCTTGGTCTCCTCGCACCACATCCAGCCGGCGTTGGGCGCGCACGAGTGGTTGATCCGCGACGCGTACCGGAACAGGCCGGCGCGGGCGCGCGCCGCCTCCTCCTCGTCCTCGGGCTCATCCGCCACACAGGGGATGGCGTTGGCCCCAAAGACTGCGCTGATCGCCTGCGTGCCCGTCGCGCTTCCAGCCTCCCATGCGAAGAGGCGGAGGAGGTGCTCGTGGTCCAGGGCGCGGATGAGCCGGAGGAGCACGGGTGTCGTCACTGTGCGCGGCGCGGTGATGAGGGGTTTCTCGGCGAAGATGATGTCTCTGCGCCCAAAGCTGCGCAGGGAGAACAGCCCACAGCCGTGGGCGCTCGGGTCGACCTTGACGTTCCGGTGGGGCGGAGGGTACAGGGGAGGGGGCTGCTTCTTGGTCCTGAGATTAGGTGGGGCGCGGTTAGGTGGGACAGAGAGAGGCTCACGTTGTGGTACGCTCTCGATGTCCGCCGACCGACAGTTGCTTCGGTGACGACGGGGCCCTGCGCGCCGCTGGGTTAGAGGCCGGCGGCGGTGGCTTCGGGACCGGGAGCGCGGAGAGGGGCACAGTGGGCCGATGGGCGCGGGCCGGGTTGCTGGTCGCCGTGCGAGCCAGGTTAGAGGTGCGAGCGCTCTGCGCTACGTAGGGGTGAGGAGCCGCCGGACCTTGACCCGGTGCAGGGTGAACGGAGGGGTGGCGGCGGCGCTCGACCCAGTCCCGCGGCTGCTGGCTCAAGATCTGGATACTGGGGCTCACGACGGGTGCGGGAGCGCGATGGACCGGGAGGGTGCTGCTGTTAGCTGGAGCTCACCTGAGCCAGCTTACGGGCGGGAGGTGTGCCGCCGCTGCAGTGAACGGATACGAGGCATGGTTGGAGAAATGGTGAGGTCTCAGCGGGAAAGATGGTCAGTCATAGAGGGAGTGAGAGAATGGGTACGAGAGATGAGAGGTGAAGAGAATGAGATGTGAGGGATAGAGAGGAAGAGAGATATGCGGGATGGTGGGATGTACAACGATGAGAGATGGGAAGGAAGCTCGAGCGATGCAATGCAATGAGTAGCGTTGTACAACAGGCAAACCTCCTCTACTCCTCATCAGATGTCCTCGTCCCGCTGATCACGCCAGACCCGAGACACATGTCGCCGTCCCAGAGCCCAACGACTTGACCCTCGGGCACGGCGTACACGTCGCCAGGGAACGAGACCGTGACGCTGCTGTCAGCTCGCAGCTCTCCGCATTGCTCACCGATCGCCGTCCATCTCGACATGTGCGGGCACAGGCGCCATGCGGTGGCGCACCTGCGCGAGCAGCTCCTTCCCCTCCACCTCTGGAGGATGTCCCGCGATCCAGTGGAACGCATCGCTCCACAGCTGCGTGCACTGTAGGGACGGGTGGTCTGCGCGTGGCACGATGAGGATGTCGTTCCCTGGGAGCTTGCGTGCGACGAACCACTTACCGCGCATCCCGGGCTTCATGGCGGTTAGGCGTGCGCGCTGGCCGACAGTGTATGCCGAGAGGCCCTTGTGCTCCGCTACCCGTTCGCCTGATTCGGTCACAAACGACCCAGTCGCGGGCGGGACGTATTGCGCTGCGATCAGCTGGGGACAGATCAGACCCGAGCGAACGTACAGACAAAGTCGCCAAAGTTGCCGCGCTCGCCAATGAAGCATACGCCCATGCTCTCTCTCCGCTCGGCTGTTGGAAGATCCCATGCGTGGGCGAGCTCGCGCACCGCCAGCTTTGATAGCCCGGCGAGCGGGAAGACGGCCTGCTGTCAGCTGTAGTCCACAGTCGAAAGGCTCACCCGTTGCAAGGCCCCCTCGGTCACCTGGGAGAGGTAGTACGTCTGGTCCTTGTTGCTATCCCTGGCGCGATGGAGCGTCGCGTGCCCGCCCTCACGCCTGACGCGGGCGTAGTGGCCTGCCGTTAGCTTGCAGTGTATGCCCTCAGCTCACCAGTCGCAAGGAAGTGCCCCTCGGGGATGTGCTTGAGCAGCGCGCCAAACTTGATCTCGCGATTACACCACACGTCGGGGTTGGGCGTGCGCCCCGCATCCCACTCCGCGACGGAGGGCTCGAACACGCGCGTCCAGTACTCGGAGCTCAGGTCGACCAGGCGTACCTTGTCTGAGGGGATGCCGACCGCGCGCGCGACGGAGCGCACGTCCGCCCAGTCCCGCTCCCACGTGCAGGGGGAGTGGGTGGCCGGGCTGTCGTACGCAAGGCTCATGGACGACTCGGGTGCGTTCTCGGAGAGGACGGGATCCCAGTTGCGCATGAAGAGGACGGAGAGGTTGAGGGGCTGGTGTGAGCTCCAATTGAAGGTGGAAAGCTCACAAGTTCGGAGAGGAGACGGAGGGTCACGCTCGAGTCTACGCCGCCTGATACAGCGACGACGACGTTGTCGCCCTTGGAGAGGCAGAGGTCGGACAGGGTGGGGAGGGCGTAGTTTGGAGAGGGATGAGGAAGGGATTGGGGAGAGGAATGTGCTGCTGCTGCCGCCGAGAGGAGACGGGAGACGACTGGGTAGCAGAATCTAGGCGGCGCACGGGCGCGCATAGCGCCGAGGGCCGCCCACATCGTTGTACGGATGGAGAGGAGATGGCAAGCAAGAAGAGATGAAGAAGAGGGAAGACGCAGCTGGCGGCTGACCGGCGACCTCCACTTGAGCTCGGGCAAATCTCGCTGCATGTGGTTTGGTTCCGTTAATACCAATTCATTATAAACTATCCTAATCAACCCAAAGCGGCGCGCGCCCTTGGCACCCATCGTGCCCGCAAACCCTGTGGCACTCGTGGAATCCTGCTGATTCTACTGCCCAGCGCGCCCCATTCCTTCTGTACCTCAAGGTAGGGCCGAGGAGGACGTAGGACAGACATGGAGGCACCCACGCGGCGCGACCAGCAGCCCGCAAACTCGTCCGCCGTCTTGAGGGTGAGGAACTCGCGCGTGGCTGGGACGTCGAATACCCACTGGTTACTGCTATCCATGCCCATGGCGATGTGGTACCGGCACCCATACTCCATCGCGGAGTCTTCCCATCCCTGTGTGTCATGGTACTTCTGCTGCTCCTCGATGAAGCGGGACCAAGGCCACGCGTCGTACCCCAGCAGCCAGATGGGCGGAGGCGACGGCAGCACAGCGCCGAGGGCCGCGGCTATACCCCAGAGAATGTCGTCGGGCTCATTGCGCCAGTAGTCTCTCTGGGTCCTGCCGAAAGGCGTGAGCATGAAGTAGCACTTGGCGGTAAACATCTGCGCCGCGACTTCGGGGGCGATCTCAAACTCGGGCTGTGCGGTGTTGTACACAATATTGAGGAGGACGGGGCTGTCTCCGATAGGATGGCACCTGAGGACGGTCTTGCTGTTCTTCCGCCGGAGGAAGTAGACGGTCACCTCGGTTTTGATTCTCGTGTCGCACGGCCCGGCCCGAGTCGGCGAAGACCCGGACCACCTGGAACGAGGGGGTGTGCGGAAACTCGCGCTCGACGGACCGCGCCACGCCCGTGAGGCAGGCACACTGCTGCACACACCCACACACCGAGACGTACAGGTCCAGCACGCCGTTTGCACGGGAGTACAGATCGGGTCTATTGCGCATACTAACGCCCGTGCAGGTGAACAGCGACTCGTCGGCGATGATGTGCCACGCCGACACGCGGTCAGATTCGTCCCGCAGGGCCCGGCAGGTGGCGCGGAAGGACCGGAGGAGCGGCGTGTCCGCGTGATGGATGATGCGGGCGAGGATCTCGGGGTGCTTGGCATAGTTTATCTTCGGTGGCGGGACGGGTGGGCGACTTCGGAGCCAGAGGTTGTGGCGGACGAGGAGGAATGCGCCATGAACTACCAGGGCGAAGGCAAGCGTCCCGAGTAGGAGGTACAGGTCACCTTGAACTAGGTGTAAGCTGGCAGATGAGAGAAAACGTACGTCCCGGCGAAGGGGACATCGCATGGGATGGAGGCGAACTGATTGAGCGCTCGATGGATGGATGGTTGGATGGATGGTTGAATGAATGGATGGAGAAATCGATTACAACTTATCAGCAGGGGCGAGCTACGCCGGTACAGGGTGAAACCCCAGCTGCTTCTTCGCAAGAACCTTGGCGTCAGTACTTCCGCCTTGGCTAGAAACTGTACATGAGAGGCCACGTGCGGCTTTAACAGCTATGGGGCGATATTGGTCGCCTAGGTTGTGTGCGAGTTGGAAGGATTAGAGGAGAAAGCAACGTTCGACTGAAATGAGTGGGCCGAATTGGTGTGTGGCCACGAACACGGACCACCACCACTCATCACGTTAGCGCTCCCTCCCCCTCGGCATCCTCGGAACTCATAGATCACGTAGAGTTTTTGCCCTGCACTTCAGCAGCTGTCAGTGTGCATACCCCTCTTGCTGATTGCTCGTTGGAGGTAGAGTTGGACTTGGCGCTGCAGGGGAACTCCGATGGCGGGGTGGACACGTGAGGTGGAGGCGGAGCAAAGTGAGTCCGTGGTTAGTGTAAGGGGAGCGGGATCAAAATGTGGCAGGCGCGAGAGCCGTGTGCTGTGATTTTCCGGCAACCTCAGTGGGCAGAGTAACTCATCTTTCACGTCTCTCCTTCAGACACAACATCTACATCACATCGCACTCCCCGCGTCCTCGCCCATGAGCGTCAGAGCAGCCGTCGCCCGGCATGTTCTACAGCTCACCCTTCGCCGCGAGTTCGCCTCGGCTGCAGCTCTCGCACGCGACGACAAGGGCGCCGGCACCGCACACGACTGGGCGACGCAGGTCCTCGGCCTCCCGCGCAACGACTGGGACGGCACCGTCGCGCCCCCGCCTCCGTCTTCAAAGCCGAAGCGCTCCCCGTCCCCCAAGCCCGTGCGGAAGCTGGTGCCGAAGGAACGCACGGGATGGGCTGCGGAGGTGTCGCGCGCCGTCGCCGATAGACCACCACCGCGACCACGAAGGGGGTGGGGCCTCGCGCGCGTAGGTCCTCCACCAGCGAAGGAGCCAAAATCCGCGCCAGCTGTTACACCACCACAGGCGCACCAGCTGCCGAAGCCTGCGGAGGAGGCCGAGGGCCGGCAGAGCCACAGGACAGGCGGGCCACCGATTCTCGACCTCGTGCCGGCCGATGAGCTGCTCGCGCGGTTGAGCGCCCGGAGCGGGGAACCCGAAGGCGCTGCGTCAACTTCAGCGGGTCTCTCGATCCCCGGATCGGAGGGCGCTGCGCCGCCTGGACGCGACGACATGCCCCCAACATCACAGGACGAGCTCAGCGTCAGGCTAGAGGACGTCGCGCCGACGTTGTTGGGCACTCCAAGAAAGCCAAGCCCTCCGGACGAGAGGCGCAAGCTCCTTCGCGTCCCGAAGGGCAAGTTTCTCACTCGGCTCGGCGAGGAGGTCCCGCCATGGTCGCGGCGCGACCTGAGGGTGAGTTCCCGCCCGAGCGCGCTGACACCAGCCCAACCCCGAGATCACGGTCGACGATATTCTCAGCTGCCCTCCGCGCTGGGCTCCGAACCGCGTCCTCGCGTACCTCGAAACGGTGCGCCTGCCTGTCCGCGTGGGACCGATGCACGCGCACCTTGAGCGCCTGCGGGAGCTCATCGACTTCATCGCGCCGCCCAAATGGGTCCAACTCTCCGCGTATCGCCAGCGGGCGCTCCTCACGCTGTGGTCGCACTGGCTGCAGGTGGCCACGCGCCTTCACGACCTCGGCGGTCTCCCGCGCATGCGCGGCTGGGAGGGGCGAGAGTTCGCGGCCGAGCGCTTCGATGGCCTCTTCCTCGCCATTGTCGGCGGGAAGGTCAGGCCCGGCAAGGGCGAGCAGTGGGACAAGTGGAGGGCGCGCTTCAAGGTCGACGAGATGACGCCGCCCAAGCCACCAGTTGAGGAGGCGCCGGAGCCCCCAGTCCTGGAACCGCCCGACCCCGTTGGGGAGACCCCAGACACTTCTTGTCCGCCAGCCCGCCACATGTTCGGTCTCAAGGAGCATCTGCCGGAGGAGCCCGTCAAGGTGAAGGGCCCAAAGACACACTACACTCCTCCGACGCTGTACGCCGACTCGCCTGTCGAGAAGCACGTCGAGTACGACGAGGCGTACGCGGCCGCAATGAAGATGCGCGGCAAGGCACTGGACGCGATGCGCAAGAAGCGCGCGCGCGAGGCCCTCAAGGCTGTGAGCGTCGCCGTCGCGTTCATGGGCACGGTGGAGGCGCGTCCGACCGAGTTCCAACTCCAGCTCATCTTCACGCACCTCATGGACCACATCTCGTTCAAGGAGATCGCGCAGTACCTCTCCCAGGAGGAGACAGGCCCGATGCACGACGTTGCGGCGCGTCTGCAGAAGGTTCTGCAGCCGTGGGTTGCGGGCCCGACGATCATCGAGGGATCTGGCACCTCGCGCTCCGCGGTGACGCAGTGGGACTCGGACAACCACCTCCCCGCCCGTGGGCAGGGACGGCGGATGCACGCGCAGCGCAAGCAGCTCCTCCTCTCTGTGGGGGACATGGTCATGTCTCGCATCGAGGGCGGCAACGAGCCTCAGGTGCATCGCCGCTGGCTCGAAGCCGCCGGTGAGCTCCTCGCCGAGTGGCGCTTCATGGTTGAGCGCTATGAGGGCCTGTACCGCGCCGCGGCGGACGGCCAGCCCCTGCGCGCCCCGACGATGAAGGAGGCCCACGCGCTCCACCTGCTGGCGCGATACGCGATCGCGCGCTTCCCCCGCGCGTCGACCATGCGCCCTCCCCCCGGCAAGGAGGGCACCGTCGCGAACCCGCTGTACTGCTTCCGCCTGCTCCTCGGGACGGACGGCACGCGCTACTATCCGCGGGAGAAGGGGGCGACGCATTCCATCCGCTCGAAGGACGTAGAGGCTCGAGCCGTCTCCGTCGCGATCCGCTGGACGCGCGCCGCAGCCCAGCGCTCCCTCTTCACACCCGTGCTCACGCTCCTCCGCTCTCTTAACGGCAAGACGGAGGGCGAGCGCACCCGGCCGGGCCACGGCGCAGGGCCGCCGCCCATGCCCCTCCGCACGGGGATCTACATCGCCGGCGCGGCCTCCGCGCCGGAGGACATCGCGGCGCTCGTTCCCCTCCTGGAGCAGGTGGACATCGCGCCCGACGTGGAGCTCGCTCAAGAGGTCGACACCGCGGGCTGGAAGATGAAGGAGGAGCACCGCGTCGGCCGGCTGTCCGTCGAGCGCGTGGGCCCACACGCCATCCTCGTCCGCGCGCTCAAGCTCGCGCGTACGGCGGATGGGATGGGGCTGGGCGCTAAGGCCAAAGCCAAGGAGTCCGAGGCCCACCGCGGTTTGGAGGCACGCGTGCGGAGCATGTTCCTCCGCTGGGGCCTTCCCGAGATGGGGAAGCATGGGGAGACCCAGGGGCAGCTGCTGCGGTCGCGCACGATGCACCCCGAGGACGAGATGGCGTTGGAGGAGCGGGCGACAGAGCGGGCGCGCAGTGGAAGGGCGCCGCGGAAGAAGCACTAGACACATAGCATATGCATTCACACTCTCATCTTGCACTGTAGAAACCGAGTTGTTTCAAGAAGAGATAAGGGTGTAGCTCGAAGCTACGTCATCCATGCATCTCGCACATCGACACATCTCCATTGTTTCATTCACTCTATCCCTCTCACTCCCTTCCATTGCCCCCAGTGACCAGCCACTGACAAGCACTTGCCTCGACCGCATCCCATTCGGCTCATCGCGCGGAACGGCAACGTGCATCTCACGCCCCCACCTGACCACTGTCGGAAGACGAGACCTCTTGCCGTCAAAGTGCGCCCCAGCCAGCCTCGCCCGCGCCAAGGCGCTCTTTGCCGATCAGCGACATGCCCGCGTACCACACACCGGGACACAGGAGTTCCACGTCAACGCCGTGCAGGACGAGTTCGAGTACAGCGAAGTGTACGGTGCGGGGAAGGCACACTCGCGGGTGGGTCTGAGGCCATGATAAGCGGGGAACGGCACTGGTCTCGCCCTCGCCTGATCGCAATGAGGTCGCGAGGGGCTCGCTGCCTCTGACTGTGAGTAGTCTGCATGGTGAGAAGGGTCAAGAGTCCAGTCACCTGCTGAGAGGAAGGTGTGTGTGCGTGTCGCCCCGATGGTCTGTGCGCATAACGCGCCCTCTTCGCCCCACTGCACACCCTCGTCCCCCCGCGCCTGCCGGCCTGTACACACATGCATCATCCACCTTCCCTCCCTCGTAAAACTCTGCTCCTCTCTCCTCATCATCATCCTCATTGCCTTCTCCTCCATGGTCTCATGCTCGCACTCGCTCGTCTCGATCTCATCTCATCCCCTCGTCGTGTAGGCCGCTCCAACATGCTCTTACCCCAGCGTGAGGTGCCTCCTCCCTGACAATGGCATGACAGTGACTGACCCCAGACGCGTCCCAGTTGGTGACACCCCGCGCGACCCCACACACGACTCCCACGCCTCCAGACGGCGGCGCCGGAAGCTCGCGTGAGCAGGCCATCCTCATCATCGACGACGACGACTCCGATGACGAGAACGTCCTATTCATCGCGCCGCCCGCTCCCGATCACGTCGTGGACCAGCCCCCCGCTGCCGTCGGGCTCCCCACTGATGGCGCCAACCCGCCTCGTGCCCCTTCCACCGCCTCCAGTGACGATGACGGCGATATCACCTTCCTTGGGCCTGCCATTCGGCCGTTCATCCTGCGCTACTTTGGCCCGGCGCGTGACAAGTCTGAGGAGGACGGCCAACATCCCGACCTTCCCTCGTCGACTAGGCCGGGCGTCATCATGGTACCCCCCGACACCCAGGCCTACTGGGCACTGTCCCCCGAATCGCCGTCACGGCACGACCCCCCAATCCCGTACATCCAACTTGCGACGCCGAAACCAGCGACCTCTCCGAAGGGCTGGGGCCTGATGGCGACGCGTACCCTCAAGTGTGGTGACGTGATCTTGCGCGAGCGTCCCTTTCTCGAGGTGGTGCACCCCATCAACGCCGACGAGGTCAAGGCGGCACTGGCTGGTGACAGCTTTCATCAACGACGGCATCGTCTTCTGTTTCATTCCTTCACGTCGACTGCCCCGGGGGTGAGCAGCCTCATGGAGGGCATCGCAGAGACGAACGTTATCCCCCTCGTTCGTGAGGACGAGCGCGATGGCGTTGCAGCATCGCACGATCCGAACCGCTCCGGGATGTTCGAACACATGTCGCGGGTTAATCACTCATGCTGTCCCAACGCCGGGTGGAAGTGGGACCCGTCGGCCAAGGAACAAGGTAGGGAACCCTTGCAGCCATTGCTCATGACAGTGCTCTTCGCTCGCACGACGATTCTCCCAGGCGAGGAGATCACCGCCTCCTACGTCTCCGACGACGAAACGCTCCTGCCCTTCCAGAAGCGGCAGTCGAGCCTTCTTCGTCTCTTCGGCTTCGTTTGCGCCTGCTCTGCCTGTGCGGTGGGATCCAAGGAAGACGAGCGACTCGCCGCTTGCAAGGACGTCCTGGACGCCTGTGGAGAGGCTGAGCCCGAGAACCTTTGGGCGAACCGGGACTGTCTCGACAGGCTGCACCGCACTATCATCGACTTAGCGGCCACGGGGCGCTACGGACTCCTCGATACCGCCTGGACGCACGTCTTCGAGTACTACGCGGCTTGGCAGATGCGCGATGCGGCTGCCGCTGCCGCCCGGCGAGCATTCGAGGCCCTCGCAGGCAAGTTGGGTTGGGACGAGGCTCGCGCCTCATCTCAAGCGGCATGGGCAAAGGCTCCAGACAGCTGGGACCGGTGGGGTTGCATGCTGGTGAGTCCAGCTCAGTCAGCCTCACTGATAACAACAGACCTCGTCGTCGCAGGAGACTGTCGTCGATGACGATGACGACGACTACGAGCCCTATGAGGCCAAGAAGATGAAGAAGCGGAAGCAGCGCAACCGTCCCAAGCGGGGGTCGGGCAGCACGGTGAAGCCGTACAACCACGAGGGCTTGAGTGGGAGTCGCCGCAGACAACGCCGCCGCGCAAGAGTCGAGGAGACTTCACCTCTGACGCCTCTGTTCGACGCCGGAGCAGTCGCGGCACTAATGATCTCGTAGCGCGCGCCGCATCTCGACATTTATGTCTGGCGCCCTCCTCCACCGCCTCGACCTGTCAACCTGTACCATCTGTGGACATCTGCGGCTGCCCATGTTGTATGTTGTATGTGCAATGATACATTGTAATGCTAGATGCGTTCTAGTTTTGCTTGCTCTCGGCCGGCGGCTCGGGCACAACAGCGATGCCCTCGGCGGCGTCCTCGTCCGTGACGACGACACGCCCCTCGCCAAAGTTGCGCGCCTTGGCAAGACGCGCAACGGCGCCAGTCTCGACGTTCTCGGCGCCCTCGATGTTGTCGAGCGCCTCGCGCGCCCGCTCGGCCGCGGCGTCCCGCTCCGCCTGCCGCGCCGCGCGCCACCGCCGGATCTCCGTCTCGGTAGCAATGATCCCCTTGCTCGCGAGGGCGTTGCGCGCCTCGCGCCGGATCGCGTTCTCGGCGTCCCGCTGCGCCGACTCGTACTTGAGGAGGTAGTCGTCTGGGCGTCAGTCCAGGGAGCCAGCAAGGGCCAGGCTCCACGCCCGCCCTCGGCCTCGGCCACGACTCACCCGCGCCAATCACCAGGCCGAAGATGCTGCTCGAGGTCACGAGGAAGGCCTTGATGGCCCACGTCTGTTTCCGGAAGGTCGGGTTGAACTTGTGCAGCAGGCCGACGCCGACGATGCCGTACACTGTCCACCACGCCATGCCCTGTGGTCAGCGAAGCGGCAGCGGGGCGCAGGAAGGCATTAGGTGGTCCCGCCGGGGGGAGCGCTAGAACCAGGCCTGGAATACGCGGTGGTGAGGAGATGCTCAGCACCGGCCTGCCAGCCGCCAGCGAGCACGGCGTCGGTGGATAGGGCACTCGCCGCAAGGTCCATCACTGGACCGATGGCCGCAGCATTTGCCGGCTACGCTCGTGGCAGACTCACCCGCAAACCCCCGATGAGCTGCAGCTCGTACGCGCGCTGCTGGTGCTCGAGCCTGCGGCCGCGGTCTGGCCCCGAGTCTGTCATGGTTGGATGGTGAAAGTCGGAGAGAGATGTGAACTGTTGCGGTGGTCGGGTCAGGCGACGAAAGGTGGAGGCCGTGCCTGAGTCGGCCTCCGAACGGCGAATGTCCACTCCGAATGACGCGTTGACATGCTCCGCGGCACCGTGCACGTCCTGGGAGGACTGCGTGGTTGCGTGCGCGCATGGGTGCATGGAAGGGCGGCTGTGCACATGGGCTGAGGCTCTGGCTCTGGGATGAGTAGCAGCGAGAGTGATAGCAGATCCACGGCCGGGTGCCGGCCCGGTCTTTGCCGAGTTCACTGAGGCAGGACATCCAGATATATCCCGCTACTAGCTACAAGTCGCCTCTTGGTCGAAGATGAGGGGCCACATCTCCTCGTCGTCGATGCGCGCACGCAGCTCACCCATCGTAAGGAAATCGATGCCGTAACCCGCCCCCTGCGGCAGTAACCACCACCGCACAACCCCCGTGGATGACTTGTCTTCCAGCCGACTCACCCACTTCAGGGGGTAGTGCATCTTAAGCCACGCGTGGTCCCACGTCTCCGCCCCGGCGATCACAACGCGATGATGCTTCCAAAGCATCGGTTTGAGAATACGATGGAGATGGACCAAGAAAGCCAGGGGTTCGGGGGGACCTGGGATCGGCGTGCGCGGCACGTCCCCGGGCGAGAGGACGATCACGACCTCGTCGCACACCCCCTTGATCTTGACGGCGACTGAGCGTAGGGCCTCGTGGGGCGCGTCGGGGTGGTGCAGGACGTTTAGGATGACGCGCTTGACGTGGCCCTGGAATGTGAACGGGTGGGCCGGCCCATTGGGAGCGAAGAAGCGCACGACCGTGGCCTCGGGGAGGGGGACGTCGAGCTCGGCGTCCCTGTCCCACTGGGCCCCACTACCGGAGCGGTCGCCATGCGCCGTCTGGCGCACCAGACGGAGGTTGGGCAGACTCCACCACCACTCCGACACGCCTGAGAGTGCATGCAGCTGATGGACGTCAACGACGCAACCGTAATGGTATGCGGAAGGGGGCCCCTTCATCGCGGCAACGGGGTCGCGCAGCGCAGTCCACAGATTGTAGACAAGAATGCGGCCGTACGAGCTGACGGGTGTTGTCCGGGCCACGCATACCACTGGTTTCGTGCGTGCGTTGCGCACGCGCATGTACGTGATGACGCGGCAGAACGTCGAAGTGGGCGTGGCGCTTTGCACGTCCTCGAACACAAGGTGGCGATACAGGCGTGAGTTGGCCCGGTCTGCCACAGTCCTGCAGGTGCAGCGGAGGGCGAGGAGCGACTCGCGCGGGGCTAGGTCGATCACACGCTCGAGGATGTGGGGGAAGGCCGTGTGGTCGAGCGGGTGTGGGCCAGTGCGGCGGGCGCGCCAGTGGAGGATCCACCAGCGGCGGATGGAGTTGAGCACCACGCCGCCGATGTATAGACGCCAGTAGACCAGTGGTCCAATGAGGACAGCGCAGATGAACACAGCGCAGATGACCTTACAGCCGACGACCACACCATCCCAAGCCAGCTTGAGCAGCGCGCCCCGGATGAGGTTCATGAAGCTTTGGATGGATGGTGAGTGGATGGTTTGTCGAGTTCGGTGATGTGGTGTTGAGGAGACGAAAATATTTGCTTGGCGTGCTGGCACAACTCAGCGTCGCCAGACGTACCTTTCGTGTGCATGGCTAGCGTTGATGCTGACTGCATGAGTGAGTCTTGTCGCATGGCACCTTGGCGTACCATTCGAGTGGCGAAGTGTGGTGCCCCAGTTCAGCGTTTGTGGCGTTGCGGTGCCGCACTCCAGCACAAGCCAGAAAGCCCTCAGCGTGAGATATTCTCACCGAGCGATCGCAGTGGCTTCCCCTCCGAGCGGCCAGTGCCTCCTTCGCCTCCTCGCGTTCGCGGAATGCATGCTCTGCCTCCGCCGCCGCAAAGCTCAGCATCTGCGCAGTGACTGGGGTCAGCAAGCCCACACCACGCTCACCATCAAGGGCCCGGGCGGTGTCCCACACGCTTGGTGACCACAGCCGAGTCGCTCCTCTGGACCGGCCCGGCGCAGGGTGCAGGGGCGCCTCCGGACGTCTCGCACGCCTTCACCCCACGGTCCCTCTGGCACGACTCGGCAGCCAGGCGGGGTGGGAGTGCCTTCCGTGGACTCTGGCGCCGCCCAGGAGGGCCGACCATTTTCAGACGGCCTCTGTGCGGGGCTGGAGAGACGCACCGACTCCGGGTCGTGCGAGGAGAGGAGGAGTGATGCATGCTTTCTAAACTGCGCCATGAAGTCGTCGCGGGTGATGAAGGATACGGCGTCCAGGCGCCCGGCGACCGCCGGCAGGTTCAGATGGCCGCGGGGGTGTCGAGTGCAGGGGACACACTCGTAGTCGAGTACCATAGCGCCAAGCCACCACTCGAACCGAGTTTGCACGTCGGCGCCAAGCACCTCCCCATCTTCAGCGATGTTGAATCGGAGCTGGACGCCATCCAGAGCGCTGCCCGTGAACGCCGTGTCAACTCACTCGCCCTCCCACTCTTCAACGCCAACGAAGACCAGGCGCATTGCCATAGTCTACCGGCGGGTGGCCAGAGAGCCTCCTCCACTCGCCTCGGACCGAGCCAGGCAGTAGGATACATGAGTAGATGCCTACAACTGCGACTTGAGCATCTCTCCGGCCTCCTTGTGGGCCGTGAGCGAGTCGTACAGAGTCCGCTCAAACTGGTTGTACACGGTCATGAAGTGGTCCGGGTTCGGCCCGGTGAGATTGGTCGCGCACACGCCCTGTCGTCAGCCAGTCCCAGCAACGCAGCACTCACCGCAATACCAGTGGTCGGGTCGATCCAGTACTCGCTCTTGGCCGCGCCGTCCCAGCACCCGCTGAACGCGCGGCGCCCGTGCACGCTGTCCATCGTGTTGAGCATGAACCCGACCGAGTGCGCAAGCCCCTGCCCGTCGTTGTCCGTGTGCCGCGGGTCCGTAAACGTCCCGAAGAGCATGCTCTTCGCGCAGTCTGCGTACGCCTTGGTCTCTGGCCCGCGCGGCAGCAGCGAGCTCTTGAACAGCTCGTCGAACATCTCTCTTGAAAGTATGCCCTCGCCGGGCGCCGCGTCGCGGCTCGCCAACACCCCAGACAGGAAGCGGAGGTAGTCGCGCGCGGTGCCATACAGCCCGCCGCCGCCGTTCTGGCGCCCCCTCGCGCGCATGTTCCGCTTGTTCTTGTCGCCCGGCAGCGCGCCCTGCGGCCTCTGGTGCGGCGGGGGGATGGAGATGGGCCCGTCGCCCCCCGACGGCCGGAAGCACATCGTGAGCAGCCGCTCCTCGTGCTCCTCCCCCGGCTCAAAGGTGAGGCTGGTAATGCCGAGGGGCTGGAAGATGTTGGCGCTCATCCATGCGCCGAGCGACTGGCCCGTCACGCGCTCGAGGAGGATGCCGGCCCAGTCGACGCCTGTGCCGTAACGCCAGCGCGTGCGCGGCTCAAACACCAGCGGACCGAGCACCTCGTTGTCCCCGTCCCCCGGCTTGCCGCAGTTGTGCTCTGCCTGCCACCGCTGGATAAGTGTGTTGCGGCGTGCGTACGCCAGCCCCGAGGTGTGGGAGAGGAGCATGCGCAACGTGAGCGGCGTCTTGCGGGGCACGTAGACGGCCCCGTCGTCGTTGTAGGCGACGAGAATGTCCTGCTTCGAGATCTCGGGGATGTGCGCGTGCAGCACCTCGGGGTCGTCGAGCGAGGCGAGGCCTCTGTCGCACAGCTGGAGAGCAGCGACCTGGTGTCAGCTGACTCAGGACGGCAAGCCCACCGATGTGACCAACTTGGTCATGGAGAAGAGCTGCAGGCATGTCTGGTCGTTCACCTCGCCGCGCGCGGCCGAGCCGTACTCGACCTCGCCGGCGCAGTCCCAGAAGATCTCGCCGTCGGCGTTGGCGGCGCCGAAGAAGGTCGCGGGGATCGCGCGGCTCCCGACCTCGCGGTGGAGAAGGCTCTCGAGAGCGGCGCGCCCGGCGTGGCTTACGACAGGTCGGGGGATCATGGTGAGTGCAGAGGGGAGAGTGGGCGATTGGAAGGCAACGAGTTGCCCAGAGATTGAGGTACCGGGTGATGCTTGGTGGGGTATCCGGGTGCGGAGAAGGCCGATCACACAACGGCTGTGCCTGAGATAGCGGCCCTTCATCCCCACCGGCTCAACGATCAGCAATCTTGCATACGCATCATCTTCATCTCGTCAGCGACTATGGGACATGGGGATAACAGCGAGTCGGCATGAGCTGACCAGATGCTGCGACTAGCCCAACGCCTAGTCTATATCAAGGGACTGGCAGCGCTCGGACCCACAACTCGTACCCTGGGTCGCAGTCGTAGCGGACTGCCTAAGCCGCGCGATCGCTTGCACCGCGGCCGGGCACGAGCAGGCCGTTGAGCCACGAGCGCAAGTGGGAGGTGTCCGATGGTGGCGGCCAGGAGGGGGCGGCGGGTCGCCAAAACCCTACGCTTTGGGGAGCACAGCGTCCCACACGCTCTCCTCCCACAACACTGGCGGGTCCGCAATGCGACCGGGGAAGTCACCCCACCACGCGCGCCCCTCCCCCCGCACCGCACCCTCGGGCGGTTGCTCGCCGTACGACGAGAGTATGAGGGGCAGGAGTTCGGCGTCGTCGATCTCGTCCGCGAACTCAACGTGAGTCATGAACGCGACCGTGGGCACATTATTGCCTGACGGCTTGAGGAGTGCGTCGAGCCACCACATGATGCGCGAGGGCAGGTCGGCGGTGCCCTCCTCGTGGATCTCGTCGCCGCGATAGGTGAGGCGGCGGTCAAGCCAAGCGTGTGGCCAGCGCTCCCACCCGACGAGCACTATGCGCCGGTGGATCCTGTGACTCCTGGCGGTGTCGGCGAGCAAGTTCACGAGCACCGTGAGCATCCCCGCCTCACCTGGAGAACTAGCTCCCCTGTAGCCAAAGTGGCCCCCGTCGCCCCATGGGAGGGGCGGGACGCCCTCGGGCGTGAGGAGCACGAATGCGTCCTCTCCCGCGCTCCCTGTGGACTGGTAGATGCCCGAAACGCAGTCATTGATGCCCGGGAAGGCGTCCGGTCTGTCGCGAGTACATCCAGGGTGGTAGAGAAGGTTGGCGATCTGGCGGGGTGCATGAGACCATCGCCGGTCCTCCGAATCTACGTGGACGTTGGCGAACGTCACGACGATCTGGTTCGCCACCTCCAGCGGGACGGGCGGCCAGTGCGGGTAAAAGGGGAACCAGTCCTCGCCCTCGAGGAAGAGCGGCTGGGGGAGGAGGCGGATGAGTTTCAGCTCAGCGGGGAAGGACAACCCCGGTGACTGGCCGCGGGCGAGCTTGTCCCACACCTTGTCGTGAACCCTCTCAGTAGACAGGTTGTCGTTCGAGAACGTCCCGGAGCTGTAGAACGGGAGGGTGCCCCTGAAGCACCGCAGCTGGAGGCGGTAGTAGTCGATGTCAAGGATGCGAACCGGGTGTGGAGAATAGCGCATGTTCGTGTTGCGCGCGTACCACAGCTCGGGGGCGTGGAGGTAGTGCCCCACCGCGTGACGCCACAGGCGGGCGTCGGCGCGCTTGCGGAGTGCGCGGCAGGTCGCGCGCAGGGGGAGGAGGGCGGCGCGGGGGGCCAGCTCGATGATGCGGTCGAGGATGTGCGGGTAGGTCGTGCAGTCGAGCGCGGGCCCTGGAGCTGTGAGGGAGTCGCCCTCGACCACGTCGGAGACCGTCAGGCCCGAGGCTGTATCGCGGGTGGTCATGGCAAATTCAACGGTCAGTATGAGTCAATTAAAGAGAGAGGGATGTGGACGGCTGATTATATGCAGCGCGGAGAGCGCAGTTGGCACCGCAATCCAACGTCTTGGCGGCGCGGGAGGACGCCAACATCCAACGGAGTCAGGTTGCCCCGTCGTCCCGCAGTTCTGCGCAGTCAGTTGGACTGTCCTTGAAGCATCAAGCACCGCTGGGTACACTCGCACAATGCATACTCTGCCTGTCCCATTACACCTCTAGGCCTTCTACACCTACGCCCGCAGCAGGCTCACACCCTTCTCCTCGCGCGCCACCTCGAACGGGTCGCGCATGCTGTTCGTCTTCTCGCGGTAATCGTGCGTAAACTCGGTCCGCAGCGAGTTCATGCGCAGCTGCAGGTGGTCGAGCTGCGCCGCGAGCGATATAATCGCCGCCTGGTTGTTCTGTATCGTCTGCGCGACGACGGGGGGCGTGAGCGCCTCTGCGTCGCTCGCCAGCCCGACGATTGCACGGTGCAGCAGCATGATGTTGCGCCGGTAGCGGTTGACGCGCTCCTCGAGGTTCTTGGCGACGCGGAAGAAGAAGTCCTGCGGGAAGTCGCGGTGCGCGATGGGGCGGATGTTGGCGCTTCTCCGCTCGAGCGGCTTGGCTGCCTCCCAGGTCTCGAGGAGCTTCTGGAGGTCGGTCGCCTGCTCGTTGACGCGCGTGGCAAGCTGCTCCAGCGACGCGCGGAGCGAGTAGAGGCCCTGTGCGAGCGCGGCTTGTTCCTGTTGTCAGTGCCGCTCCTTACAACACACTCACGTCACTCGCCGCCTTGACGTCAGCGCTCGTCTGCCAGATCGCCCGCCCGATGTTGGTCATGTCGATGCTCGCGCCAATCTGCTTCTGGTCCTTGATCCCCGCGCTGGTGTCAGCTCGTTCATGACAACAAAGCTCACTCAAGCTGCTCGATCGCCTTCTGAACGTTCTCCGGCATGTCGGCGAGGCGCGTCTTGCCGATGCCCGAGTTTTGTGACTGTGCCGGGGCAGGTTTGTTGAACAGCGACGAGCCCTGCTGCTGCTGCCCAAACACCGACTTGTTCTGCTGCTGCCCAAACAGCCCGCCGGCGGGCTGCGCCGTGCTCTGCTGCCCGAACAGTCCTCCGGCCGGCTGGCTCGTGCTCTGCTGTCCGAACAGGCCGCCGCTCTGCTGCTGCTGCTGGCCCTGCTGGCCCTGCTGCTGTCCAAACAGGCTGCTTGGCTGCGTCGCGGCGTTCGTGCTCGCCGCGCCGAAGAGGCCGCCGCCCGTCGCGGGCTGGGCGGGGGTGCTGCCGAATAAGCCGCCACCTGCTGGCTTGGCGCCGAACGAGCCGAACGAGCTCTGCTGGGGCTGCTGCTGCTGCTGTCCGAAGAGCGACGACCCCGTGTTGGTGTTCTGCTGCTGCCCGAAGAGCCCGCCGCCCTGCTGCTGAGGCTGGGCCTGCTGCTGTCCAAACAACCCGCCCGTGCTCGTCGACGCCTGCTGCGAGCCGAAGAGCCCGCCGCCCGTGCTCGCCGTGTTCTGCTGCTGCCCGCCGAAGAGGCTCGACGTCTGCTGTGGTTGTTGCTGCTGCTGCCCGAAGAGGGAAGGCG
This sequence comes from Cutaneotrichosporon sp. PK4640, assembly GCA_023630115.1. Lineage (NCBI taxonomy): Eukaryota > Fungi > Basidiomycota > Tremellomycetes > Trichosporonales > Trichosporonaceae > Cutaneotrichosporon > Cutaneotrichosporon sp. PK4640. The sequence continues at coordinate 21,002 of JAMALN010000172.1, forward strand.
TGGTCGTGCTCTGCTGCTGCAGGCCGCCGAACAGCGAGCCGCCAGCGGCGGGCGCAGCGGTTGATGCCGAACCGAAGAGGCCGCCCGGGGGCTGGGCGGGCTGTCCGAAAGGGGAGGAGGCAGGCGCGGTGGTCCCCCCGAATGGGGTTGCGGGCTTGCCGAAGGAGCCGAAGGACATTGTGGATGGGGGTGTGTTGACAACAATCAGAAGATGTGCAGCTGTGTACGAGAGGTTGGTGCACGCAGAGGACATGCATTCAGAAAACAGTGACGATGGCCACGTGGGTAGTAGGCGTGCCAGATGGTCGTAGGCACGGCTTTCCGTGTCAAAGGCGTGCTGGATGAGTGGATAGGCGCATTTGCCACCTGTTGTTTTCGTGTTTGCCATTCCACTCATCATCAACCGCCCCCCCTCCGACCTAGCCGACCTTCCTTCATCACTCGTTGCTTGTCATTCATCCATCCTCTCTCCCCCAGACAGTCACCGCTCTCGTCCGGTCCCGCGCCTCTTCCGTGCCCGAACAACGGGAGTGCGCCCACGATGGCCTCTGACCTCGACAAGTGCGTGCGCACGCGTCCAAGCTGACGCGGCAGGCAGATCGAGCAGCTGCGGCGCTGCGAGATCATCGCCGAGGCCGCGGTCAAGGACCTGTGCATCAAGGCCAAGGAGATCCTCATGGACGAGGGCAACATTCAATATGTCGACTCGCCCGTAACGGTGAGTCGCTCTGCTCTGCAGTTGGAGAGGCGGAGACGCGTCGGGGGAAGGTCGGCCGACGCTACCCGGTCACGCGACGCTGATGCCAGATCTGTGGTGATATCCACGGGCAGTTCTTCGACCTCATGGAGTTGTTCAAGATTGGCGGGCAGTGTCCCGAAACAAACTACATCTTCATGGGTGAGTCTAGTGGTGCGTAGTTTAAGCTGACAGCAGGCGACTTTGTCGACCGAGGGTTCTACTCGGTCGAGACGTTCCTCCTCCTGTTGTTGTTGAAAGTCCGGTACCCGGACCGCATCACCCTCATCCGCGGAAATCACGAGTCGCGCCAGATCACGCAGGTGTACGGCTTCTACGACGAGTGCCAGAGGAAGTGCGTCTGCTCTCCGGTCACGGCGCGCACGCTGACGGCAGATACGGGAGCAGCAACGTGTGGCGATACTGCACAGATGTGTTCGACTTCCTGTCGTTAGCGGCGGTTGTGGACGGAAGGATATTGTGTGTGCACGGCGGCCTCAGCCCACAGCTGTTACGGTTGGATCAGGTGGGCTACGCGGCGTTGTCACAAGCTCACGCAGATCCGCGGCATCGATAGGAAACAGGAGGTACCGCACGAGGGCGTGTTCTGTGACCTGCTGTGGTCCGATCCCGACGAGATCCAGGGCTGGGGCATGTCACCACGAGGCGCGGGCTTCCTCTTCGGCGGCGACGTCGTGGACACGTTCTGCCACACGAACGATATCGAGCTCATCGCTCGCGCCCATCAGCTGGTCATGGAGGGTTACAAGCTCATGTTCAACCAGAAGATCGTGACGGTATGGAGCGCGCCAAACTACTGCTACCGCTGCGGCAACGTCGCGTCCATCCTCGAGTTAAACGAGGACCTGAGGCAGGGTGAGCTCACATCTTCCCTCTGCCGGCTGACAAACAGAGTACAAGGTGTTTGAGGCGGCACAGCCAGACGTCAAGTCCGTGCCGCAGAAGCGACCAGCCATGCTCGAGTACTTCCTCTAGAGTTGTTAAGATGTCAGTATACCCGCCCGAAGGGTGATACCTTCCGCATTGCATTGTAGAACAGAGTCATAGGCACAGATGAGATCATGAAGAGCTACAGTACCAGACGCGGGGAGGTGAAGGTGACTTCCGAGGCCCAGGCTTTTACACCGCACGTCCCATTCCTTGCGCACACGCCCAATGCGAATCCGAATCCATGCGATGTCTAATATAACTACTTGCTAAGCTCCTGGAGACGCACACGCACAGCGTTGGCGTGGGCCTCGAGGCCCTCGCGCTCGGCGAGGGTCACAACAACGGGGCCGAGGACCTTGAGGCCCTCCTTGGAAACCTCCTGCGACGTAATGTGCTTCTGGAACGCGAGCGTGTTGACGCCCGAGAACTGGCGCGCGTACCCGTTGGTCGGGAGGGTGTGGTTGGTGCCGCTGGCATAGTCGCCGCACGACTCGGGCGAGAACGCGCCGACGAAGACGGAGCCGGCGTTCTCGACGGCCGCGACGGCGCCAGGCGCGTCCGCGAGGTGGAGGATGAGGTGCTCGGGCGCGTACTCGTTCGAGAAGGCCATGCCCTCCTCGAGCGAGTCGGTGAGGACGATGAGCGACTTGGAGACGGCGACGCGCGCAATCTCGACACGGGGAAGGGCGAGGGCCTGGCGCTCGACCTCGGCCTCGATGGCCGCGAGATGGTCCGCGGTCAGGTTGATGCCGACGAGGACGACCTGCGAGTCGACGCCGTGCTCAGCCTGCGAGAGGAGGTCGGAGGCGACAAAGACGGGGTTGGCGGTCGAGTCAGCGATCACGAGCACCTCGGACGGGCCGGCGGGCATGTCGATCGAGACGAGCGCGTCCGTGTCGTTCTGCACGAGCATCTTGGCGGCAGTCACCCACTGGTTGCCGGGGCCGAAGATCTTGTCGACCTTGGGGACCTCGGCGGTGCCGTACGCCATGCCGGCAACGGCCTGGGCACCACCGGCCTTGAGGATGGTGGTGACGCCAGTGAGCTTGGCGACATACAGCACCTCGGGCGAGATGGAGCCGTCGGCGCGCGGCGGGGTCGCGAGGACGATCTCCTTGCATCCGGCGACCTGGGCGGGCACACCAAGCATGATGGCGGTGGAGGGGAGGATGGCGGTGCCGCCGGGGACGTAGATGCCCACGCGCTGGATGGCGCGCGCGAAGCGCGAGCACACGACACCAGGCATGGTCTCGACGCGGAGCGGGGCAGGGTCGACCTGCGCGGCGTGGAACGCCTTGACGTTGGCGTAGGCCTGGTCGATGGCGTCGCGGACGAGCTTGGGGAGCACGTCCTCGCCGGGCGTCTCGAAGGGGGCACGCTGCACGTTGGACGAGAGGTCGGCCTTGTCGAACTGCTTGGTCATGGCCTTGAGGCCGGCGTCGCCCTCCTTGCGGACACGCTCGACGATGGGCTTGACCTTGTCGATCATGGCGAGCGAGTTGAGGACGGGACGCTTGAGAAGCGCCGGGCGCTCAGCCTCGGGCACCTCGGAAAGCTTGGTGGTGCGCATGCGGATGGGGCCAGTCGCGGGGGCGGCAGGAGCAGGCGCCGCAGCGGCAGCGGGGGCAGCGGCCGGCTGGACCTTCTCCTCCCACTTGGGCTTGGCGTCGCCCTTCCTCCTGGTGACCTTCTTGTGCTTGGCGTCGAGGGCGAGCTCAATGTCCTTGAGGGACACGCCCTTGCTCACGGCGCGGGTGAGGGCAAAGTAGAGGAGGTCGGCAGCCTCGAACGCGACCTCCTCCTTGGTCTGGGCGTCGCAGAGCTCCTCGGCCTCCTCCATGATCTTGGCGCGGAGGAGCTTCTCGTCCGTGAACAGGCGCTTGGTGTACGAGCCCTCGGGCGCGCTCTCGAGGCGGCTCTTGAGGGTGTCCTCGAGGCGGGCGAGGCCGGTGAACGAGCCGAAGCAGGTCGAGGTGCCGAGGTGGCAGAACCCGGTGCCATGCTGGACAACCTCGAAGACGAGGCTGTCGGTGTCGCAGTCGAGCTGGATCGCAACGAGGTCCTGGACCGAGCCCGACGTCTCACCCTTACGCCACAGCCCGTGCTTGCGCGACTGGTACACGCCCTTCTGGGACTTGATGGCCTCGGCGACGCTCTCGCGCGACGAGTACACCATGCCGAGGGGGCGGGACGAGTGGGTCGAGCTGCTCACGATGGTGGGGAACAGGCCGTCGGGGCGGTCTGAAACGACGGGGGCGAGGAAGCCGTCCGCGATCGAGAGGTGGGTGCTGGTCGTGGCCCCGGTGGTGAGGGACGCGGTGGGGATGACGAGGGTGGAGGGGAGGGAGGTACGGATGGCCTCGGCGAGCGCGTCGGCCGCGGGGAGCGCCTTGGGCTGGAGGTAGACGTCGGTGTTCTTCACGCCCAACGACTTGGGGGTGTGGGTCCCCTCGGCGCCGGTAATGAGGATACCGCCGGCCTTGTCCGCGAGCGACGCGGCCGCAGCGATCTCGTTCTCGGCGATGGAGACGATGACGCGCTCGCGGGGCACGTCGAGCGTCTCGAGCTGGGCGGCCGAGATGACCACGGCCTGAGCGCCGTCGTTCAGGATCGCGACGAGGTCATCGGACGAGCCGGTCGCGTCGACAATGTAGCTGCCGGTTGTGCGGAGGGATGGGCGGACGGCAGAGAGGAGGCCGGCTGGGACGAGGAGGGGGCCGATGAGGGAGAGTGCGGGGATGAGGGCGGCCGCTGTGGGGTCCACGAGCGGGAGGAAGACTGCCGCTGGCATGGTGATTGAGATGTCGAGGTGGTTGTTGAGAAAAGTCTGAAGCCAAGAGAAAGCAAGAGCCGGCGTCGGAGTCGGAGGTTCAAGTCACCACTCAGGAACAACCGACTCGAAGATCCCAGTGAGCGGTGGAGGTTTTAGATCTCTTATCACATGTCACGTGGCATCTTTTAATGACGTGGGGTGCATGATCGGGAGATCCAGGACCGTTCCGATGTCTCCGAGTTGCATAGATCAAGCATAGAACCAAACACATCTGCACTATGGCGCCCACTCTACGCGCCACAAGCATTGTCAACTCGACAGTAGGCTGGTGTCGAGGGCCGCGGGGAGGCAGTGTCACCGTGTTCTGCGCCAATGCCACCTCTCACCTCTTTCATTTTCAATCAACTTGGTACTGGGGCACTGCGGCGATGACGCCTGGACGTTACGCGTCCGCCACGGGTTTGTGGTTAGTCTGCCGGGACGCCGGGGCGGTGTTGCGGGTCTCGTGACCGCCATCTTGTCCCTCTTCCACTCTCATTTCGAGCTCACGGCATCCTGTGTGCCGTCGGCGGAGGACAGGCAGCGTGGGCAAAGTCACAACGGTCTCAGAGGTGTGAGTGGGGCAGGTGCCTGGGCGGTGGAGGTCGTCCACCTCTTTCCAGCCGCAACTGGAACGCGCTGGCGGCCCTATTCTACCGCCCACCAAGCCCGGGGCTTCTCCAGGCGCAGGTTACACGATCCTCAGAAGGTGTTGACCTCCCCAGCCCGCCAGATCGTCCACTTTCCCCCCCTGCCGCCCGCCAGCGGCCTAAGAGCGCGCCGGCGACCCAGCTAACATCCAAAGATTCCTACACTAGTGGTGAAACGGTATCATGCGCGCTTGCCATGCGTGCGGCGGGGGTTCGACTCCCTCCTAGTGTATACGCGAGCTCTCGAGGTCGTCTGGAAGAGCTTTTGGGCCGCAGATGTTCTGGGAAGGTTTTTGGAGGGGACTGGAGGTGGAGGGGGCGCGTGGGCTGTAATTCGACGCGACTGGTCTTCCCTACAAGTCTTGAAATGCGAGCCAGTCAGCTGCAGGCATGTGGAGGCTGCGTGGGCCCTTGGTGCCGTCTTCCCTCGGTGATGTGGGACAGGCGCGGAGCGAGTCTGTCCCGCCCAGTTTCACGCGCATGCGGGGCTGGGATCTGGGGCCGAGTATGAGGCAAGATTCTCCGGGGCATGTCAGCACGGCCCTTGCCAAGTCCGCCTCGGCGTCAACGCACGCACCATTGAGCGCGAGTTCGTCGGGCGATGTGATGCTTCACAACCCCGCACGGACCCACATCCGAATATGACTGTATGCCGCGGGCGGAGCGACTCCAGCTTTGACACGAAGCGCGGGCCTCCGAGAAGCCGCATTCTCCTCGAGTCCATACTGTAGACGACCGAAGCCGATGGCCTCATACCACAGACATGCAGCCGTGAGCGGTGCCGGTGGCCCCAACAGACTAGGAGTTCTGTGTGGGCCACGTGACCTTGTTTGGTTCCACGACGTGCAACGCCCGGCGGCCTGCTGCTACTGCTGCAGTGCGGTGGATGCGACCCGTGCAGCGCTCGACATTCCAAAGCAACCCGCCGCCCCGGATCCTCGGCCTGTGCTCAGACACGGCGGGAAGCCGATACCCGCCGCCCGTGCCCTCATCGCCTCAGGGAGTGGCGCTCGCCCGCCCGGCTGCATTGTTGACCGCCCTCTCAGCCACCCGGAGGAGCGGGCGCCGGAGTCTTGGCGCCGGCGAGTGCTCGGCGCCTCTCGACGGCTAGACGACCGATGCGAGCGGGGCGATGCAGCGGCGCACAGCCGCGGGGTTGGACACAGAGGCGCCGGGCCCACTTGAATGGCAGCCTCGTGCCTGTAGATGGGTGGGGGCTCCCTGTCTTGGCATCTGCCGCCTCGGTTCGACGCGCCGGCTCTTGCTCTTAAGCACGCGCAGCACATGGTGTTCTCCACTACACCATGACTCCCCACGCTTTGTTTGCGGTACTCTTGCCGCTCGCGCTCGCCGCGAAACCCCACACTGTCCTTCCCCTCGGCTCTGGCACCACCCAGACCATCCACAGCATGTGCGCCGCCGCGCAGCCCCGCTGACCGCAGCGCACCATACTTTGACCTCTTCGTCCCCCTCGCGGTCGGGTACGCCGCCCCCCGTCCCCGCTGACGCCAGCACGCCGCCCCAGGCCGTCTCGGTGGAGCTCACGCTCGGCGCGCCCGACGCGGGCCAGCTCGTCCTCCACTCCGCCCCCGGTTGGTGCGCGACCAACGACGCCTGCGACTATGCGTACTACGACGCCGCCAAGTCGTCCTCGGCCAGCTTGGGGTCGTCGCGCGCCGGCGGCCCCTTCTTCTCGGGGGGCTACACGCACAACCTCACCTCGGTGACGGACACTGTGTCGCTCACGGGCGACCTCGCGCTCCCCGGGACGGCCATGTGGGCTGCGGAGGCGGGGCCTGAGATGACCGAGGGGAAGCAGTACGCCGGCGGCCAGCTCGACTTTGGCCTCGTGCAAGGCTCCGAGGCGTGGTGGAGCGGCCTGAAGGAGCGCAAGGTCGGCCTGAATGTCGCCCACGTCCCTTGGACCGCCAAGTCAACTAGGACGCCCGAGGACCCCACCTTCGCGGTCGGCAAGGTTACCTTTGGGTGTGTGCGTGCGCCGCCCCGCTGACGGCAGGGGCGTGGACATGTCCGCGATCAAGGAGTACAACGGCGTCAAATCGGAGATCATTTACGTCGAGCGGGCCAACGGGACCAACTCGACGGAGTGGACGTTCAGCATCGACAGCGTCCTTGCCGAGTACAAGGGCCAGGACGGCGGCTTCAGCTCGTTCAGCCTCTGGGACAACGTCGTCGACGTCAAGCTCGAGAAGCCCATCGTGGTGCTGTCGTTCGACGACGTGATCGACCTCCCGCTTGCGGCGTACGAGCGCCTCATGGCCAAGATCCCGGGCGCGAGCGCGACGGAGAACGGGTACCGCACCTACCCCTCGATCCCGTGCGACACCGACACCATCCTCAACTTTGCGGTCGGCGGGCGGATGGTCGCCGTCCACCCCAGCGACTGGATCCAGCCCGTCAACGCCCCATACTCCCCGATGCCGTGGTGCACACACGTCCTGCGCCCCAGCGCCGACTATGTCAAGTGCGTCCCGTGGTTGTACTTGCTGACAGCAGCACCCCGCTCGTGCTCGGCCGCCCGTTCCTCAAGTCGGCGTACACTGTGCTCGACTATGAGACAGGCAGGGTCGGGCTCGGAGAGCTCGCCAACCAGCTCAAGGCGGGCGACCCCGCCAACTTTGAGGACCCCGTCGCATACTCGCCCCAGCCCACCCCCGGCGCCGGCAAGTCCTCGGCCCAGCGCATCCTCCCCGCCTCGGCGCTTGTCGCCGCCTCTCTCCTCGCCCTCGCGTTCTAGGCACAGACGACCACTCATGCTCTACCCTACTGTCTTTGATTATGGTTAGCAACGATTACGATCCTTATAAGTTTCTACAGTCTCATAGTTGAGCGATGCAGCCGAAACCTGTATCCGTGCCACCTGCTGGAGATGTGCAGATGGTGGCTCTGGTCGAAGACTGCCCGGCGGAGCATTTACCACAATCCCATCGCCTCGTCCGTCTCCCCTCCACCCCTTCCCACAGCCTCGTCGTGCATCCGCCAGACAACTCTCGCAGCGGCCTTGTCGCACGGGCGAGTCTTAAGCCGTGCATCGCGGTGTGCCTGCCGAGTGGAGGTGGAGGAGTGGTGGAGGGGTGGAGGCGCGGTGGAGACGGAGGCAGATCGGGTGGCGGATCTGCAGATCGGCGGAGTGTGTAGTATGCATGTCCCCCACACTCCAAGATCCGTGCGCCCAAAGTGGCGACAAAGACTCCCCACACAGCGGGCGAGAACAGAAGGTGGGCGCAGCGCGAGTGGGGGCACCTCCACCCTCCTTCCCGCTGTCTCACTTGCAGTTGATGCCGGAGATGCCGGCGACGTCGCCACCGCCACTGCCATCACTGATCGGCGCAAGAATGGCGCGCGCCAGCCCAGCAATTGCAATTCCGATTTCGTCGTAGCGCCTTTGATTCCAGTCATTTCGAGCGCATTCATGGCACCACCTAATCGAGGGAGAGCATGCCGCGGAGACGAGTCACGCGGCGGTCAGGCTCACCGACTCATGCACTGTAGCCAATGAGTTGGGGCGGAGACGGAGACGCCGCTAGAATGGCGGCATGGAGTTGACGTCACGGGCGAGATGGGCGGAGGCGAAGAGCGTGACCGAGGGCACAGAAGGGTTAGGAACAGTTCCTCTCATTTACTGCGCCTCTGACGGTGGGCAGGTAATGTTCCTTGAGCTTTGGATCCTTGGCGCGCTCGTCGCCATCATCCTCTGGCCGCTGGGTCACGCCCCCCGTCATGCCCGGGGTCAGGCGGTCAGCCGATCGGGCATGACCAGGCGTGCGTGGGAGATAATAAAAGGCGACGCCCCCGAATTGCGACCGGCCTCACTACTCATTCTCTCGCGAGCGCCGCACCCCACACACCCACCACCACGTCGTCGCCGACCCGCAATCCCCACGCACCCCTCATGTCCGCCTTTGCCATCCCGCGCAGGATAGTCGGCAAGTGCCTCCGGCCCGACGGGTCGCCCGTCGCCCTCCGCGACGCGGACAAGCACGAGCCCCTGCTCAAGTCGTCCACCGTCCTCAAGTACCAGTACCGCGCGACGCGCGATGCGCCACCACCCCCGCGCGCGCCGCGCACGCCCGCACACGAGCGCGCCCCCGCGTTCACGATGGCCGACAAGTAGCACCCTGCTGCTCTCCCACGACATCACGACTATAATGTAGCATACGCATAGAACAGTTGTAACTGGTACCCTATACCGACGACCCATGCATGGACCCGCCCGCCCACGGCCTGGCAACGCAGGATTGAGGCACGTAGCACGTACACTTATGCTTCCGATCACCTGGCCGGTGACGTTCGGAGGGCTGGCTCCGCAGGCTCGCGACACCCGTCACCCATCTTCCGTCGCCATACCCCGCAACCGTAACTCGCCGGAAGTGGCCACCTGCCCAGATAAGATGGGTGCGCGAGCAACTAGGCCTCCTCCCATCCATCCACCATGACCGCCCCGTCCAGGCCTAGCGACGAGCCGCGCCGCCCCCTCTCCCTCTCGCTGGTCTCCCGCGCGCGCTCCCTCTCTCTCGGGCGGGGGCGCCCCCCCTCACAGACCACCGACCGCCGCTCCGAATCCCACGCCCCGCCCGCCTCTCCCACTTCGTTGCGACGTCGGAACACCCTCGGCCACACTCTCCGGCACCTGATCGGGAGGAAGCCCGACCTCGTGGGCCCGCAGCACCTCCCGCGCGCCGTGCTCGAGCGGCCCCTCCCGCCCCTCCCGCCGCCCGAGACCCCGCCACCGGCGTACTCGGAGGGCGAGCGGCGGCGGCGGGAACGAAGAGACAGGCCGCCGGCATACGACAAACCTGCCGTCATCATGCCCAAAGGCCTCGGGCTCGACCTCGACTTTAGCATCGACGAGGGCGAGCGCCTGGCGCGGCACCTCGAGCGCGATCGCAGCTCGGTCGACCTGTAGCATAGAGTGGAATGGGAACTCGCCACCAGCGGCCACCCAAGTGGGTCAGTGCCCTGGTGGCGTTGCGTTGTCGTCGTCCGGCTTCGCTCGACCTCATCAGTCGAACGTTTAGCGGTGCTGATGCAGCGTGCTGCGCAGCATGCATAGGACGTCGCATGCCGCCGAGGTTGGGCAGCTGGGCAGCATGGGCAGGCATCGGGCGTGGCTCACACGTGCAAGCGAGTGACCACACAGCCACGCCTGACGTCATCCCCCTCTTCCCACCCCGCCAACCCCCTCAAACTGATGGCGGTGCGGGGTTAAACCGCCACAATCGTCAACACAAAAGTCGGGTTAGAGCACCAGAATGCGGACATGACAGACTATGCCGGCTAGTCGCAGTGCCCAGCACTTGGCGGTGCTTGGTATGCCCGATACCTGCCACCCCGCATTGTATCATAGGGCAGCACAAGGCGCCGAGCCTCGGCTCTAGGGGTGTGATGTCGCCAGACGTGATCGGGGTGGAGGCTGGGCGCTGCGGTCCGCTGCGGTCTGCATTCTTATGAACGCATGCTGCGCTACGGAGGCACATGTCGCAGCAGTGGCGGGGCATACTTAACGCACTCGAGATTGGACTGAACGACAAGGACAGCAGCGTACTCTTTGTCACTTGCCACACGCACGTACACACCTACTCCAAGTACAGCAACTCGACACCACCACGGCACCAGCGAGACCACGACCGCTCAAGAGAGGCGACATAGCCACCAGAGCGCACAGCGCACCCCACGTCTCCCATCCCCGCCCAATGGAGCCCCCCTACCGCCTCGGATACTCGGACATGACGCCCCGCCTGGCATACGACTCGGGCCGCGACGGCTACACCGCCGGCGCACGCTTCGAGGCCTCGACCTTGCGCCCCCGCTCGCGCGAGTACGCCGACCACCCGGCCTCCGCCTACGCCAACTACCCCAGCTCGCGCGACTACGCGTACGCTGGCGGCTACGGCGGCGGCTCCAGCGCCCGCGACCGGGCGTACAGCGATCCGTGCAAGCCGCATTCTCCCACCGCCCCGAAGCAGCGCGCGCTCTCCGACGCGCGCCCCGCCGCGCAGACGCGCCCGCCCAACTCGCTCGAGCGCTTCGTGCGTGCCGACGACCCGGCAGCCCAGAACCCCATCCGCCGCCTCGTGGGCCGCGTGTGCGGGGTCACGCCGCAGCGCGCGACGGAGCTCTACCTCCGCCGCGAGGAGGAGAGCGACCGCGTCGCCGAGCTGCCGGCGTACGGCACGCCCGCGGGGGTAATTATGCCGCCGGGGATGGGGCTCGACCTCGACTTTGACATCGAGAGCCAGGGGACGCGGCTCGCGCACAACCTCGACCGCGGGGGGCTCGGGCGCTCGGACCACCTCCATGCCGCGCGCGCTTAGAATAGATTCGTTTTGGGGCGCTGGCCGCCGTTGTATAGATGCCACTTGTATCTGAGGATTGTTGCCGACTAAACTGCAGAGCTGCTCTTGACCACCAGGCCCCCTGCCCGAGGTATGGTCTGAGCCTCTACCCCGCATTCCCAGTCTGGACCCGGTTCCCTGGTACGCGTCGCTGGTCGAGGCCCGCCACGCAGCCACCGGCCACGCAGCCAGGATCACAGGCCGGTCCGGCCCACGTCTGCTTCGGGGTCTTCTGGAACCTCACCCGCCCTGGCCGTACTCGTGAGATCCACGTGCATCTGCCACCGCCTGGCCCTCATGCTGGCCTCGCATGCTTTGCAGCTTTGGCCAAGGATGAACCTGCGCACGCTGTGCACCTGGGCGGACCCTCAGCCCCGCAAGTTGAAATCAGTCGCGGTCAGGGCGTGTGTGATATCTCGCTCGCCTCTGCCGAGGTGCGAGCTGGGACGGGCCTTCTCGTGGGTGTGCGATGTGGATGAGTTTGCTGTGTGCTATGCGCTGTCCTCCAATGCGTCATGCGCCTCGCCTAGTGGCACTCCTGCTCGCGCTGTGATAAGATTCCAGTGATTGCATCCCTCCATGCCAGATGGCATCTCTGTTGCACAGGATATCCTGTTGATCCGGTCACATCGTATCAGTTCGTTCCAGTTGCAGTTCCGGCGGCATTGCACCTCCTCTCTGGACCAGATCAGCGTTGCACTTTATCGGCACGGTTGCCCCTGATCCGCACGTTGCACCTGCGTGTTGCACCTCGCCAGGCGATGCACTTGATCGCCGAGCGTTGCACCTCTCCCTCCTGCGTGGGTGCAAGAAGCCCTCTCGATGTGATAGTCATCCAGCCCAGCTTCCCCGATGTGATAGTCATCCAGCCCAGCTCCCCCGATGTGATAGCGCAATGTGATACCCTCCAGCGCTCAGGAATGCGCGCAAATGTGAATTCGGCGTTCTGGCCAGCTCAGGCGGGCGCTGCGTCAGAATGCCGATGCCGAGCCAAAGATGTGAGACGGGCGGACTCGGCCCGACTTCCCGAGGTGCTCGGAGGCGGCGACAGGTCGGATGCGGGGGTGAGTGCGGGGTAATGTGATTCGATGCCACTTGCAAACATGCTTGTCTGGATCAGCAGCGGGTGATCGCCGCTCTGTCTCGCGTGTTGGCAGCGAGCGCCAACGCTGAGTTTGGCACCAGTGGCGAGCAGCTGACAGCTCGTGCTCTTCCTAATCTGAAAGCAAATCGCAGGCAGCACATCAGACATCTAATCCAGCTCCTAATTGCCGGCATGTGCCTCCTAATCGCCGGCTGGAGAGCGGCGACCATATCTGGAACCGGCGACTGGCGTGATTCTGGCACCACCACACCTCATACACCGCGCCATCCACCGCCGATCTGGATTCTCGCCGGCGATCACGAGGCACCGTGGCGAACAGGCTGGAACTCCAGTCGGAGCATGGCCGCTGGCGTGCGGTCTTACTGGATTGCAACCAGCGGAGCTAATGAGGCCAAGCGGGTTGCAATCAGACCCACCGGGTTGTGCCATCGTTGGCGTTGCTGGTGTGGCGCGATGCAACGGACGGAGCCAAGTCAGAGACGCCCTGCATCGCCCATCTCGGAGCTCGAGATCCAATTGTCTGTCCATCTCACAGACCTCTGGTCCCCGTGCCCGATCTCTCATTTGTGATGCGCCAGCGGGCAGTGATGACCGCCGCCGAACACCCTGCATCTCCCATCTCGGAGCGCACTCCAATCGCTACCTGCTCCCTTCCGGATCCCGCGGAGGCTCCACATCACATGCCATGTCTCCCGAGCCCATTTGGTTTGGAGCGCCGGTATCTCTCACCCGATGGCCGGGTACGCTGTCCCGGCGCCGCTCCGTAAAGACTTGCAACGATGTGCAAGTCGAGCTCGGCGCGTGAATGTCATGTGCAAGCGCTGGTCCAGAACTTGGAGTGCATTCCGCAGGGTACCGCTGCCGGCGAGGGCGGAGGTCATGGTGATGACGCGGTGCAGTAACATGACATGTCCAACGCGGGATACCTGCTCCGCGGTTGATGCAGCACGTGCATGGCCACGCGCCCACGAAATCTGAGATCGCGCGCCGCGGTTGTCACAGATGGCTAGCATCTCGGAGGGACACAACTTCCGCCAAGGCAGACCATGTACATCACACACGCCGTGCGTTTGCACACGTGCGATGGTTCCACATCGATTGCATCTCGGAGGCTGCTTGGCGCAGCATACCTTGGAACTGATGTCGTTGGGATGGCGCCGCCGGTGCTCGGCCTCGCCATCTATCTGGAAGGATCAGATCGCGAGCGAGCACGTCGGGGTCCCCGCATGAGGGAGCTCGGATCTCGCACGCATCTCGCGTTGAAGCAGGACACCGAGAGGAACATGCATGTCATCGCGATGACATTGAGGCGTCACATGGTCAGAGGCATGGCGTGCGCTGCAAATCGCCAGCCTGATCTGGTATCGGGCGAGCCATGAGCATCTGGTATCGGCAGCTGCCTCGGAAATCAATCGCCCAAGAGTAATAATGGCTGTCTCACATCCACGGCTCCACTAATGGCATGCTGGTTGAAATCAGCGCCCAGCCCCTACAAATCGCCGCCCTTATCACCCTTGGGCCGGATTAGTGTGAAAACAGCTGTGAAATCGGCGACCCAAGGGGTGTGGGGCCAACGCGCCGCGCCGAGATCTCGCCGCATCTCCTGCGCATGGCCCGGATATCACACGCCCTTGATCGAGGCAGCTGACTGCCATGGGTGGTTTGGTTTCCCGAGATGGAACTGTCATTTGCTTTGGCAAAGATAAGGACTGGGCGCAGAACCATGGCGAGCTGTGTCTTGGGCCGAGGCTCTGGGTCTGGTTCCGAGCGACTGCGGTGGTGTGGTCGGTGGTTGGAATTTCAACGCGGAATGCTGCTGCGGTGCGGCCGGGTCTGGGCGTTGGAGCGGAGGTTCGGCGAGGTGAAATCAAGACAGTGGAGTTGGCGTCCTGGCGTATGGAGTGTGCATGATGCATGAGAGTGCGTGCAGCGTACCGTGGGGTGTGCTGGCTGGGAGCCAACACACTGTACTCGAGGCAGGAGACCGACAGTGCCCAGCGCGCGTCGGCCCGACACCCCAGGCATTACCATTGCTTGCCAGAGTTGTGGCCTTCCAAACACACTCGCCACTCTGCTGCGTGGCGGTAGCGCTGTGTGTGTCGCTACGCTCCTGCATGCAGGACGTTGGCAGCTTCTCTCTCGTGGCCCCGCATGACGATCCGTGGAGCCGATCCTCATTCTCACCCGCTCGCTCGCCCTATCTGCCCGGTGGTTCCAAATGTGATCGAGATCAAGACTGGCACGGTGCCCTCTGACGTCGGGTTTGCCAACGACCAAGTCTAAGCACCGAGACATGTCAAGGCAAGGCAAAGCATACCTCGCTTCCATTTCCACAGTCAGCAACGGTGTGGAGTCCCGCCAGACGGCTCTCAACATTCCTCGCGTCATTGCCCCTCGCCGGCAGACTCGGTCCCATATTGTGAGAGCCGATTATCACAACGACAGCTGCGCTCGATTATCACAACCAAACATGTGATCCCCGGGGTCGGCTGTGATAATCCCAGCACGCCCAGATCTGGATGCCATCGTTCTGTGCGATCGAGCGACCTCGAGTTTGATAACGGCAGGCTGACAGCTCAATCACAGTGTGATAATCTCAAGCCTCTGGATCGAGCGGCGCAGTCGGCCCGCCTGAGTGCTGGCGAGAGGAATTAGGAGAATTGGAGCGGGTGTAATACAAGTTGATTAGTAAGGGCACGTGCTGGATAAGGAGAGTGGCGTGCACAGACCCCCCCCTCGCCCTGCACTAATTTCACAGCCCTGCCACTCACTGTCACACACAAACCACGAACTGCCACAATCCATCTCACAACACACTCCGCACTACGACCCCATTAGCTTTTTGTATTGACCAAAGGCTAATGAATGGACGACATTTGGTATACCATGTGCGTTTGAGGCAAGAGCCACGGCGGGATTTGAATATGAATCGCCGAGGGCGTCATGTGATTGGTTGAGAGTTCGCAATGGTTGTGGATTGTGAAATTGGATTGTTGGATGTGGAATTGCACACCAACTGCACCTTTTGCACTGTAGCCCAACGCCATCTCCCATCCCAGCAAAGCCGCCCGCCCGCCGAGGTCACACTTTGCCTCACCGTCAGTCACCACCAACCCTCCGTTATCGCACATCCTCTACCACCACCCACGCCCATCGCCCACGCCCGCCCTCACGCCCACGCCGCAAGCCACGACGCAATGACGGACGCCTCGGCCTCCAACGCCGCTCAAGCGACATCTTCGGCTTCCACTACCCCAGTCCCACAGCAATCAAAGGTACGCACGCAGTCGCTTCCTCTCCACTACTTTCTCCATCTTTGGCAAATCTCTACCCCGCCTGCGCCTTGCTTGGTCTTGTTGTTGTCAATGCTGGCCTGTGCCTCTTGCTCCTCCCCTCACCATTACCACTGACCCACGCGTCGAGCACACCCCCGCTCTGTCGCCACCCCGTGTCGCGACTACCTTTGGTCATGTACATGCCATGCCATGTCATGAATGGCGTCGTCGACGTTACATGGAAACCCAAGCACGGCCAGAAGCAAAGTCTTCACCGTTGCCCACCTTCCCTCCCCACCTTCCACCAATCCCCCCCCCCCCCCCCCTACCCACCCCCATGCCATGCCACCTCTTGCCACCCACCCCCATCCCTGCTCCGCACCCATACTAACTGTGTCTAGGACCGTCACGAGCCCCGCGGCCGCAAGCCCAATGACCAGCTTCCCCCATCCCGTGCCCGCGAGGTGCAGCGCGCCTTCCGCCTGCGCCGCGCCGAACACTTGGCCGCGTTAGAGGAACGCATCATGATCCTCGAAGGCGAGAACACCCAGCTGCGTGCGCTCCTCTCGCTTCCCGATGCCGACCGCCCCAAGATAGGATCGGGCCCCACTGGTCGTGGCAAGTCGCTCAAGGAGGGCGGTGTACCGATGAGCGAGCGTGTCCGTGCCCGCAAGGAGGCGCGTGAGCGTGAGCGCCGTGCTCGCGGCCTTCCCCCAGCCGAGGATGGCGACACGGACTCGGACAGCGCAGGCATGACCTCGCCAGGCGTCGGCGGCGGCGGCGTCAGCAGCGTGACGGGCAACGCCGGCAACACGCCCAACGGCGCTAGCAACATTCGTCCTCCGGCCAACACCGCCACCCCCACTGGGGCGCTTCCGCTGTTCTCGCCCCCCACAGACCTTCCTGCGCCTTACAACTTCAACCTCCCCACACCGTTCCAGCTCCCCATTTCGCCTGAACCACAGTTCAACTACAACGGGGGGAACCAGGACACGAGCAACAACCCCTTCCCTACCATGTTCAGCATGTTCGATATGCAGGCCCAGCCCCAGCAGAACGGCCAGGCCGACACACACACCAACACGAACAACAATACCAACGCGAATACCCCCAACATGCACCAGCCTGTGGACACCAAGTCGCCCATGTCGCCTGCCACCGCGGCGGCAGCGGTCTCTGCGGCTGCGGCTGCGTCAGCCAACCCCAACCAGCCCGACTTGTTAACCCGCCTCAAGGCGTGCTGCCACCTCTCCGACTCGCACGTGGTCAACGACCCTGGGCTGTTGATCTTCGCCACTCGGCTCTGCCAGTCGTTCGCGTGCCCCTTCGGCGGCTCGCACCCGGACTCGGTCCCAGCGGACGATCCGGAACAGATGCTCCTCGAGGACGCGTGGCGTGCGCTCAAGGCGACGCTCGACCCCGGAGGCGATGCCGACGGCGAGAACCGCATTAACACTGGCCGCATGGCTGCCGAGCTCGTCGTCCGCGCCGCGGCGTCGCGGGGCAACGGCGAGTGGATCATCTGCCGCTACAAGGAGGGCATGACTGTCAAGCGCGCTCTCATCGGCGGCCTCGTCCAGGGCTTTGGCGGCAAGCTTGACTAGACGGCATAGAAGGACTGACTGTGGACCAGGCGTGGCCCTGTTGTTGTTGAGACACCTGTACTTTTGGGCAAATGTGAAGCACACTGTGTGGCCTGTGCGGGCTGTGCCACCCAGTCCCCTCGAACGCGTTCAGGGGAAGGCACACCAAGCTTGTCGCAATTAAGGAGGGCAGTGACCGAGACTAGGCTCTCCGTTGCATGGTTAGACGTCACAGGCCAGCTGCGAGCTGGACCAGGCTTTGCACAATTACCTTGGGTTTGTGCCTTTACACGTGTTTTTACTCATAACTGGACCCCCGTTCTCTCACCCTCAACCCCGAGCCACTTCCACAGCGACCATGACCACTACCGCGCCGAACACGGAGCGATGAACACCGACCTGGACGACCTGAAGCGCCAGGCGCTCGCCTTGGCCCGGACACCAAGGACATTGCGCGGCCTACCAGCTCGCGCTGCAGATGTACGCGGCGGCGCTCGCGCGCCCGCCCTTCATTCCAGAAGGCACGTTCAACCTAGCCGAGGGGATGCTCAACACTGCGTGTGCCGGCGGCGTCCAGGCAGCTTTTGGCCTGCTCGCCCAGCTCCTCAACTCGGACGAAGGCATCTGCGGCGGACAGCGCGTATCCCGGCCGCAAGTCGGAGCTGGCGCTCACGGCGGCGCGCTTCGGCGCACAGCCCAAGACGGGCGAGCACGCGACGCTCGAGTACGCGCGCATCGCGCACTTCAACCACGCTGAGCATGAGGGCGCCGAGCTCGAGGACGCGCGCGACGAGGCCGCCACCCTTCTCGAGGAGATGCTCGCGGGCGCGCGACCGCGCGCAGGCATCGTACCTCCTCGGGCTTATGTACGAGCGGAGCGGGACCGAGGACGACAACGACGAGGACTTTGAGCCCCCCGCAGAAGGGGTGCGGCTGTACGACCTCGCTGTGGAGCAGGGGAGCAAGCGCGCCGCGCACATCTTGTCCGACAAGTATGCTGGCGGGCTCGACGTCGACGAGGATCCGGAGAAGGCCGCGCACTACGCCGCCATAGCCGAGGCGAGCACGAGCGCGTTCTAGACGCCCGAGGAGAAGCGTACATGATATCGGCAGGGCGTAGAATTGGCAGTTGCCACCCTACAGTATGCATCACCAGCCCTCAGCCTGTTGCCACCCGCAATGCGGCCTTGTGCGAAGGACTCTTGCCACCCGCGTGCGGTCCGACGCGTGTACGCGTGTCGCCGGCGGCGGGTAGAGGAGAATTGCGGCGCGATCGAGGCACCGACCACTCAGAGAAATCGCGCACGGCGCCGAGCGCCTAGTCGCCCTTCGGAGGCTTGGCGCGCATGGCATGGCAGGGGGATGGAGGTGTCTCGCCTGCGCAGCGGATGGCGTGGGGGCATGTGGGGTAGCGTGGAGGTTCGAGTCCGGGGCGGCGCCCGGGAGCTTGGCCTCTGTGGGCGCACAAGTGTTTGTGCACCGCCTCACTGTGAAAGAGGTGACAAGATCCGCTCAGGCTAATGTCTTGGCATCAAAGTGTTAATTGACCTCGACCTAATGGAGTGAATAATGAGTAATACAAGACAATACAGCAAAAGGTCTAGCCCCTTGTATTGCGTCACTGTACCTGTTGTCGCGTGGTGCCTCGTATCCCCCCACCATCGTCTCCCCCCTCTCACTCTCTCTCCCCTCCTTGGCTTCGCACCCGACCCAACCACCCATCAGCCCCCCGTCATTGACGGGTCCACAACACACCTTCACATCAGACCATCTCTTCATCTCTCTCCCACTCTCTTCTGAACACTCCAGAACAACTATCGTCCCATCCTCGTCCACCCTACTCCCATCCTCGCTTTCGCCCCCTCCACCGGTGCACGACCCCGCCTCCCGTCACTTCCAACCCACGACAACTAGTCAACAATGGGCAAGAGCCAGTCCAAGCTGAGCGCCGACGAGCTCGCCGACCTCCAGAAGAACACTTACTGTGAGCTCGAGGTTACCCGACATCGCTGACCGCAGTCGACAAGAAGGTGTGTG
Source organism: Cutaneotrichosporon sp. PK4640 (assembly GCA_023630115.1). Taxonomy (NCBI): domain Eukaryota; kingdom Fungi; phylum Basidiomycota; class Tremellomycetes; order Trichosporonales; family Trichosporonaceae; genus Cutaneotrichosporon; species Cutaneotrichosporon sp. PK4640. The sequence continues at coordinate 40,507 of JAMALN010000172.1, forward strand.
TTTATGGTGCTGGCGACGCGTCGCAGAGCTGCGGATGAGATGGGCTGCGTGGCTCAGCCGTGATTCCCGGAGACGGGCAGGCGGTGTTCCCGCCACCACAGCTTGTCAACAACCGCTGCGCCACAGTATGGGGGACTGAGAGATGGCGCTTCAGAAACTTTCGCTGACGGCAGGAACTGCAGCAATGGGTACGCTCCACTAGAGCGCGCGGGCGCCAGCTGACGACAGTACAAGGGCTTCCTTAAGGACTGCCCCAGCGGCCAGCTGAACAAGGAGGGTGAGTGCACTCTGGGCGCGGCTGCGTTGTTGTGTCTGGCCAGCCGCGAGACGCCTCCTGAGTCCAGACAACTCGCTCACACGCAGAGTTCAAGAAGATCTACCGCCAGTTCTTCCCCTTCGGTGACCCGTCGCAGTTTGCAGACTACGTCTTCAACGTATTCGATGAGGACAAGTCTGGCACTATCGAGTTCAAGGTGCGCTGTGGCCATGGGAAGCCCGCTCACACTGCAGGAGTTCATCTGTGCTTTGTCGGTCACGTCGCGCGGCCGGCTGGACGAGAAGCTTAGATGTGAGTGGACGAGCGCGTGCCAAGCGACGCCGCAGGGTGCGCACGGCCACACGGAGACGTCTCCTGTGGCGGGGGCCGTATTGTCTGCCCGTGTGTGCTGGGAGCCGTGGCGTGTGGCGTGCTTCGCGCCACCAACGCCGCTGTTCTTGAGGCGCAGTCGAGTCACTGCCCCGGCTGGCCTGGATACGCCAGCGAGTGGATTATCATGACGTGCGGGTGGGGGTGGGGGTAGTCCCCTCTTGGGCACATGGCCTGCCGAACCGGCAACGTGGCCCGTGCGCGCCGCGTTATGCGTTCTGCTCGCAATCTTCGCGGCGGAATGGCAGCGAGACGACCTTCTGTGGCTTGTCACGCGCAGCACATGTCACAATTGCACACCAAAGATGGCCAGCAGCTGACCACAGGGGCGTTCCAATTATACGACATCAACGGCGACGGGTTCATCACGTACGACGAGATGTTGCAGATCGTCCGCTCCATCTACAAGATGACCGGCCAGATGGTCCGTCTGCCTGAGGACGAGGACACGCCCGAGAAGGTGAGCGCATGAGCGAGCATGTGCGACAGGCTATTCCTGCCGCCGGCCCGGCTGGCTCGTTTGGCTCGGCAGCTGACCCCCAGCGTGTTGACAAGATCTTCCGCAACATGGACCTGAACAAGGACCACCAGCTCACATACGAGGAGTTCAAGGAGGGCTCCAAGCAGGACCCGACGATTGTCCAGGCGCTCTCCCTGTACGACGGTCTGGTGTAGTGCGGCTCCCAGGTGTGAGAGGGACGGTCAGTGCCAGGTGCACATGGTTCGAGGTATAGAGTGCTGCGTGTACACGAGGTCTGTCGATGTAAGGCTGTCTGCTAGCTCGGCGCGCTCGGGGCCGCGGAGCGGGCCACGGACGCGAGTCGCTACCGTCGTCTCGAGGATGCGCCGAATAGGCGTCAACGTCACCGCAGCACGGTCATGTTCATTTGCCACCCTGACCTCAACGTCACTCGCGCTAGCAACAGACTGACCTGCCACTGACGGGCTACCTCGAACCCGAATCGCTGATAGATGGATGCGACCAACTCCGCAGCTGGGCCAAGTCTTCCATCGCGCGCAGCACAACACCGCCATGCGAATGCGCAAAGCGCAAGATCATGGTGCCAGGGACGAACGAACTTACGTAAGCTTTATCGAAAGAAAATGATGTCGGAAGCAGAGTTCACACCCAAGGCCACTTAGCTCAGCTGGTTAGAGCGCATGCTTAACACGTGACTTCGAGTTACGCATGAGGTCGGCGGTTCGATCCCGCCAGAGGTCATTACCTTTTGGCTGGCACCTCTGTGCTCGCATGGGCCAGTCGCGCGCCTGTGGCTCCAGTTTTTGGAGCTTTCCAAGCCGTAGAAGCCGGCCAGTGGCATGCGCTGTGCCAGTCAATGTGGCCCATCCCAGAGTGATCGCATCTTCCGCCAGAGAACAGTATATACAGCTCGCTGCCCATCATCTGTAAGCATCGCCGCCACTTGTCGCACCGAGCTACACCTGTCACAATGGCACACATTCGCTGCCGTTCACCACACTCTGCGGCGCCCGCCTCACTACGCCCCACCTTCACCGACGTCACAGCGCCGGCGCCCAGTGGCGCAGCGCGCTCTGCATGGTAAAGTACCACTGCCGGTCGTCCGTCTCGCCCTTCTCCTCGAGGCTCCCGTCGGCCAAGGTGGGCTCCATCTCATGGCCGGTGGGCACCGCCCGCGTCGGACACATCTTGCCCGCGAGCGCATCGTACTTCTCAGCCAGTGCGGCGCACTGCGCGCTCAGCTGGGCCGTCTTCGTCTCCAGCTCGGAGCGCGCGGCGCGCTCCGCCACGAGGGAGACCATGCTCGCGTTGAGGATGAAGTCGCGGGACCCGTTGTGGTACGCCGGCAGCGCCTGGGTTAGCGGAGTCGGGAGGGACGCACAAGGCCCCGGTGGAAGGGGTGGCCGTGCTCGCAGGACACGCCGGTGGGCGAGTGGCGCCAGGCGCGCGAGTTGCAGGTTGGGCAGGGGGGGATGGGGAGGTCGAGCATTGGTGATAGGGAGAGGGGGAAAGCGATGGGTAGTTGAAGGATGCCTCACTCCCTCTCTACTGTATGCTCTGCTGCTGTGTCGGGACCTGGAAACGGGGCGAACCGCCAGCAGAGGGGGCGCTACCGGGCCCACAGGTTTCGGGTATGGGAAGCAGGGCAAGATGCATCACTCTACGGTTGCGGTCACGAGAACGCCCTACATCCGCATCTTGGGCACTTCGTCCTTCGTGGCGCCCTCGCCCCTCTTGTCCCGGCTCTGAGCCTCCTCGCGCTCTGCACGCCTCTCCAGCTCCCTATACTTCGCTTCCAGCGCCTCATGCTTCTCCACCAGCTCGAGATAGGCAGCCCGCAGCGCCACGAGGTTCACGAGCGCCTCGTTAACCTTGACAGCCCTGCGATCGCCCGTCTCGTCGAGGTGGGGTGGCCGCACCTGCCGTCAGCTGTGGCGGAGGGGGCCGCACGACCGGGCCGCTGAAGGGGTGGTTGGCGTCGCAGTAGACTCCGTCCGTGTGGAAGAGCCAGACGCGGAAGCCGCAGGTCGGGCAGAGCGGGGCGAGGAGGTCGAAGAGGAGCATGGCAGTGGGGGTTAGGACGTGCAGAAGTGCAGGGGTTGGAGCGTTCGGCGGTTGCAAGGCTGCGGTTCATATCGGCTAGGTCGGCCCCTCGCCACAGACGTCCCGTGCTGGCACTGCACTATGTCCCTATGCACAGTGCGCCCCGTATACCGCCCTCTTTACGCCCTAGGTGGCCGGGACCGCTGTGCTCGGCTGCTCTCCACGGCATCCCGGGGTGTAGCATCGCCTAGGTAATAGCTCTAGAGAGTTCATATTGTCAGAGCTGTTCGCCACCTCGCCCGATCCTAGACTGGGGCTGGCAGTGGCACAACGCTTCGCCGTACTGCAGAAACCCCTGTCAGTATGGAGCGCTTCCGTGTCTGGCCAAGCTTGGTGGAGTGGCGAAACCCTCCCGGCAGTTTGCGGAGTTTCTACAATTTTCGGGCTCGGGAGGAAATGTGTCTGGCGTGCATCTAAGCGTGTTGTGCTCCTCCAACCAAGCCCGCAGGCATGCGTGCTAGAGCTGCGCGTGGAGCTCGCGTCGGAGATCCGCGCGGTATCCGTTTGTTTGGACATGTGGAGGTCTCGACATGTGGAGGTCGACGCCACCACATTTGTCTAGCTCGCCACCAATTCATGCCTCCCCACTAGGCCGTCTCACCACATGTCGGCGGCATAAAACGCCGCACCGCGCTCAACCCACGTTAGTGTATCCATGACCATGTCGCCATTCCCAAGTCAGTACTCATACCAAAAACCAGAGGACGCACTCCCTACGATCCCTTCCCCTCCCTCCGCCCCCCAACAGTCGAGACCGAGATCGAGATCCCTGGAGAGGCTCATAAACCTCCACCCCCTTTACAATGCGGCACATGTGCCCGAGTCACCTCACTCAGACGAGGAAATTTTTTGCAACCTGTGGAGGTACAGCCACCAGCACCTCCACTGGAGATACGGCCCACTCACCGCCACCTGTGTTTGGCGAGGATGGGCCCGCTTAACTGAACTGTATCGACCCACGCTGGAGCTGGCATGAAGACCTGTGAGCCCTCGAGCCCAGTTGGCTGCGCAACATTGCGTTCATCGCCACTATACTTACACCCCCGCACTCTTCCGCTCGCTGTCGGATCGCCCAGTGTCTTCCCAGAGAGCGTGCTCACAACGACAGCCAGCTCGGCATACTGCGGCCCCATCCGCAGACTTTCCGCCGCCAGGGCGTCGTACTTCTCCCGCAGGTCGGTGTTTTCGCGGCGCAAGGTGGCGAGGTGGGCGCCCATCGTCACGAGGCGCTCCCGCAGGTCGGTCTGGTAGTTGTACATGCCCTCGGCGAAGGCGCGGGCCTTGGGCAACGCAAAGGGGAAGCCATCTGGCCGGTGGGGCAGGGACGGCAGCTGGGGTTAGGTCTGAGGAGAGGGGGTGTGCGGAGAGGGGCTCACGTCCATCAGCGCGTGACCGTTCTTGCAGACCAGATCGGCGCGCCACTCGGTGGCTTTGCAGGTTGGGCACGAGGGCATGGTTGGTGATCCGGTGATGCAGAGGAGCCCCGAGGTCGGTTCTTATCTGGCGCGAAGGCCTTCCCACGCCCAAGGTTCGCTTCCTGCTCTCGCTTGTGCGCCCCTCGGTACCAGATGCTCGCCCGCCGAATCTCTTGGCGTCGGGCATGACGTTTCATACTCCTCCAAACATACCCTCTAATATACACTACTCCCCCTTCTCCTTGGGCGTGACCGTGACGTTCACGTCAAACAGCGCGCCCTGCACTGCCGCCAGCTCCCCAACCTGGCCCGCGAGGCGATCGTACTTGTCCCCGAGTTCGTTGTACTTGTTCACGAGGTCCGTATACAACGCAATCAGCCCCTCGTGCTTGCTCTGCAGGCCGTCGTGCTTCTTCTCCAGCTCGGCGTGCTTCCGGTCCGCCTCGACCCTCGCGCCGTGCCCGAGGAGGAGGTGCACCATCACCGCGTTGACGTGGTACCGCAGCGTGAGGAGCGACGGCTCGTGAAGCACGTGCGCGTGCCCCTTGACGCCGTCCCACGTAAAGTCGGCGGGCTTGGGCACCTCGCGCGACATGAGCTGGTGTCAGTGCGGCAAGGGGCGGCGCACGAGAGAGGGCCGGAGCGGGTGCTGGTTCGCGCAGGTGATCCGGTCGTCGTCGAGGCGCTACGCCGTCGAGTCGCAGCGCGGGCAGGGGGGAATGGGGAGGTCGACTGGGTCCATTGTGGGCGGTGGTGGTGAGAGAGAGAGGCTGCGGGAGAGATGATATAGGACGCCGAGTCGGGGAGTTCCCACGCCCGCCAGAGATGATGCGTCGTAGATCTGCCGCCCTCGAGGCTAGGTCATGGGAAGCCAGTGGAGAACTAGCTTGGCTGGAAGTGAGCTGGCAGGGTGCATACCAATTTTCGTCATTGATTCGAGTTCTTGTGATTCTCCCCGAGGTGCAAGGATGCCCAGCATGCTGCGGGAGCAGCACTCCAACGGTTTGACGTCCCGTTTCGGCCTTAGAACCGACTCCCGGTGTAAGTGTGCATTCGGACTGCACCCATCGAATCTCTGTCCAACCATGTCCCTGTGGCGGTCGTGCAACTCAGAATACATATTGGAGTTGGCGACATGTGCTATTAGCCACTTCGGTACCAGCCGACACCCTGTCTGAAGCAAAGCCTCATTTATGCCCCAATACCTACGTAGACGCGAGCGGTGTGAGGCTACTCCCCAGCCTTGTGCGTGAAGGGGGAGGGGGGGGGCTATAGCCGAACCGATTCCGGCGTGGGGTTTCTTCGCCCAGGACGTCATCACCTCACACCACAGTCTGGTCGTGTCTCTGACAGTGCTATGCAGACTGGTCTTGAACTTGAAGGGCACAGACCATGCGCCCAGTAGTGTTCACATCCCCAATCGGCAGGTAAGGGACAGCGAGGTTCCAAACAACAACATACGCAGTGATCCTGGGTGGCAATCGCGCGCTCTCCCTCAGTTGGGCATCTGTAGCCAGCCTCAAAATCAGCCCACAGCTCGTATGCCATAAAACCAAGGTTAGGCGTGTCATGTGGCGATACCCCCGATGTGTGGCCACTCAGAGTGGAAGGGAGCGGGATCACTCGGAAGGGATCACTCGGAAGACGGGCGCCCCTCCGAGCGACTCATGTAGATGCTATGTCATCACGGGATACGTAGATCCTACTTTCACTTAGGCACCCTGGACTCCACCCGGGCGCTCCGTGACCGACACGTCGAGCTGCGCCCCCTTGATAGCGAGGATGATCTGGCCGAGCGGGGGCCGGCGCTCGGGGTGGGAACCGTGCACGCCTCGGCGTTACGCTGGGAGGCCGCGCCTGAGGCAGGGGGAGGGGGTGCGCCGGAGGTCGGTTGCGCCTGGGGTAGGGGCGGCATCAATCGAAACGGCCCTCAACAGCAGGGACATGGTCCACAATGGAGGATACCCGGGTAGCGGCAAGGTCCTCGTACTTGGCCGCCAAGTCGGCGTACCTTGCGGCGAGGTCGTCAAGCTTGGCCGCCAGCTCGACGTTCGTCGCAACCGCCCTCTCGTTCATGGCAGCAAGCTCGGTGCACCGCTTGACAACGGCTTTGTGCTTGAACCTGAGGTCTTCATGCTGGTTGTCGTGCGCAAGGCATGAGGCCTCAAGAGTCACCATGGTCTGGTTAAGTAACGGCGGACGGTCTGGAGTTGAACTCTTAGGACCGGGTCGACTTTTCTCGTGATCTTCTCGTCCCAGGTGTATTGGCCGGCCCGCTTCCACTGTTTCTGTCAGCTCGTTTGCAAGGGGACGCACAGGGGGCGTGTCCAGGTCAGGGGGCTCTAATGGGTGGCCAGAGACACAGGCGACGCGTCCGCCAACCGCCGGGGTAATGAACCAAATGTTGTTGCCGCACTTTGGGCAGGGAGGTGGCAGTAGGTCTTGCCAAATTTCCGACACTGAGGGGGAAGGCGTGGGGGGGGGGGGGGGGGGGGGCGAGGTTGATGGGTGAGGGAGCGGCGGGGTTTACAGTACGAGGACTGGGATGGCAGGCCTTTCCCACGTCGGCCAGAAGCTGTGCATTGGATCTAAGTAGGCCGCTACTTTCTGGGTGGGATATCGACGTGTTTCCCCACTTCTCACGCCCCTCCCTCGTCATGCGATGATTGCGGCCGCGCCGTAACCGATATGTCGAACACCTGCCCCTGCACGTCGAGCACAATCTGCCCATGATCCGTCTCGCTGGAGCGACCGCTCTGTCCATCCGCCTCGCGCGCCACACCTGGCATCCGCGCCGCGAGCTCCTCATACCTCTCCGCCAGCGCCTCATACTTCCCCACGAGCGCCTCATACCGCTCCCCCAGCGCCTCGTGCTTGGCGGCCAGCTCGTCGACCGCCGCCTGCGACGCGACGAGGTTGACAATCACCGCGTTCATGTGGTGCCGCAGCGTGCGGAGGGACGGCTCGAGCAGCATGCCGGAGCGCGGCGGTCTCTTGGGCCACACAAAGTCGCCGTACTCGTCAAAGTCGGTCGGCATAAGCTGGGGTCAGCATGGAAGGCGGAGGACTACCTTGGAGCCGAGGAGCGGGTGGCCCGAGTTGCAGAGGATCCAGCCTTGCGCGGACATGCGCCACTCGCGCGAGGTGCAGGCTGGGCAGCAGGGGGTGGGGAGGTCGGAGAGGGGCATGGTATAGTATAATGAGAGAGTGAGAAGCGCGGGGAGCGAGAGGGCGATCCGGCGCGGTCTGACCCACCTCCCTCCGAGGAGCTGTCGATCTGGCCCCCTCAAACCGAGCCGAGCCGAGCGCCCCTCGCAACACCCGACAACGTCACCACTTGAAGAAGCAGATGTTGAACACTGCTGCATTATCTCGTTGTCTCGTTATTAACGCCATTACGTCTGTCCGTAATCTCGTCCAGCTCTTCTGTCGTGCTTTGACTTCGATCCTACGCTCAGAGGTGCCGCACAATGGGCTCGTGGTCGTGGTGCTCCTTCTCGTCGTCAGTCGTGTACGCCGTGCCAGAAGAGAAGCGGGCCTCCAGCGGCGGCTGCGCGGTAGCGGTGAGCGGCGCGGTCGCCTCGACGTCGGAGCGGCGGTATGCGGGGTCGTCGGCGCCCTTCTCGGCTGACATGGAGAGGCGGCGCTCGGCGTCGTCGAGCCCCACCTCGGCCGCGACGCGCTTGCGCCGCGCGACGTCCTCGGCGCCGGTCTTGTCGCCAAAGATGTCGTCGATCTGCTCCAGCGACAGCCCCTTGAGCTCGGGGAGCAGGAAGATGGCCCACACCATGCCGACGAGGCACGTCGTCATGAACACCATGTACGTCTTGTAGCCAATGTTGGCGATCATGACGGGCGTCGAGATGGCAACGGCAAAGTTGTTGAGCCAGTTGGTCGCGCTGCTGATGCCCATCCCGCGCGAGCGGTACTGCAGCGGCCACACCTCGGAGGACACGATCCACGCCATGGGGCCCCAGGTGATGGCGAACCACACGATAAAGTAGTAGACCATGAAGATTGCGCCGCGGCCGGGCGCCTTGGTCGTGTCGAAGCGGTCGCCGAACACGGCGATGATGGCGCCAATCGTCGCGTGGCTGATGGCCATGTTGGCCGCGCCGGCGATCATGCCCGGCCGCCGGCCGACGACGTCGACCCACAGCACGGCGGGGATCGTAAACACAAAGTTTACGATGCCGACCACGCCCGTCGCGAGCAGCGACGACGTGTTGCCCGTCAGCCCGAGTTGCGTGAAGATTGTCGGCGCGTAGTAGATCACCGCTGTGGTCAGCGACACCGCAGTTTTACGCACCGTTGATGCCCGTCCACTGCTGCAGCATCTGCGCGCCGGCGCCGACGAGCAGGCGGTGCAGGAGCGACTTGGTGGTGAAGATGCGGCGGTAGTCGGAGAGGGCGGTGCGCCAGTTCTCGTCCGCCTGCCCGTGTACCTCCTGGGCCCGGATCTTCTCGGCCATGCGCTCCGCCTGCAGGCTCTTGAACTCAAAGTTGATGGCCGGGTCGTCGGGCGGCCCGTTGCGCAGGTAGCACAGCACGTCGAGGCACTCCTGCTCGCGGCCCTTGAGCATGAGCCAGCGCGGGCTGAAGGGCAGGAAGCAGGCGCCGACGCAGAGGACAATCCCCGGCACGATCTGCAGCGCGAGGGGCACGCGCCACGCCGCCGTGCTCTGCCCCGTGCGCGTGACGGGGTCGTAGCTCGTCCCGCCGATGTAGTTGGTACCGTACGCGATCCAGTAGGACACGAGGATACCGAACGTGATCGCGAGCTGCTGGAGGGCGACGAGCGCGCCCCGGATGCCCGGGGACGCGACCTCGGCGTTCCACATCGGCACGAGCATGCTCAGCGCGCCGACGGCCATGCCCGCAAACCAGCGTCCTGCGTAGATGCACGCGACGTGCCGGTTCGCCGCGACCTGGATGATCGTGCCCATGATGAAGAGGACGCACCACCCCGAGATCGAGTACTTGCGCGAGTAGCGGTCCGCGAGGGGCCCGGCGATGATCGCGCCGACCATGGCGCCGAGCTCGAGGATGGCCGTCAACATGCCCTTCTTGGGCGCGCTGTTCTGGATGTCCAGCGTCCCCTTGTACCGGTTGTAGAACTCCTGCATGACCTGCACCTGGCCTGGGGTCAGCGACGGACGGGGCAGACGCACCAAACACGCCCTGGTTGTACCCGTAGAGCAGGCCGCCGAGGGACGCAAAGAGGGCGACGGCGAGGGAGCGGCGGTTGGCGAACAGGCCGCGCCAGCCGCTATCCCTCGCCCGCGCGTGGAAGATGCTGGGGTCGCTGATGCTCGCGCGGTGGACGGCCGCCGAGCCGCCCCGGCCCATGTTGATGACGCTGGCGCGGCGGGGCTCGCCGGTGCCCTGCTCCCCGCGCTTCAGGGCGAAGCGGGAGGAGCGGCGCGTCTCGGTGGCCGCGGTGGTGGCGGGGGCGCAGGCGGTCGGCGCGGCGGGCGTCTCGAACGTGGGGTGCGGGCCGGCGCCAGTGCCAGTGCCGATGTCAGTCGGGCCGGGCATGCCGGCTCCCGCCGCTCCCGCAGTAGGGGAGCTGTACGGGTCGCCCTGGACGGGGACGGAGATCTTGGACATGAGTTAGTACGAGGTTGCCAGGTAGAGGTTCGGGTTCGTAGGACGCAGCAGGGAGAGTCAGCAGTGGCGAGCGCTTATAGCTGGCCCAGGCTGGCCACCCGGATCGGGATCGCGCGAGAAATGGGGGGGCGAGGTCGTTCACGTCAGTTGACCGGTGCGGCTGGGTCGCGAGCAGCGGCCGAGCAGCGAGCAGCATCCGAAGCCGGTCGGCGAGCGTGTCGCCGGAGTTGCCACTGAGTTTGGTGACGTTGCGGAATGGCACAGTCGAGGCACGTGTCCCATGTGATCCGGGGCATGCCAGCTTGGATGGTTGGATTGGGCGCGATTCCCAGGCGCTGGATCAGATGACCGGCACGATCGAGCCGAGAACGCAGGCGGGGACGCAGGCGACCAAGACCGAGGTTCGCGCCGTGTTTGGGCCGCCCTTAGAGTCAACCTTCAGATCAGGCGTGCGGGGTATCCAGGCGGCCGATGTTAGCGGTGGGAGATGGGAGAGCTTTGCTCAGATGATCCACCGTTAGTGGTTAGAGCCCGCAGTCGCCCGCGTGTGTAGGTCGGCCCACCACGCCCTCGCGTGACTGCATATTCTCCATCCCCGTCTGGCGAGCACGCCTCCCGCTCTCGACGCGTCGCGTCGCGTCTACCTCCCCCGCCCGTACACTGGCCGCCGGCGGCCCCACGTCTCCTCCTCGCTGTCGCTGTCGTCACTCTGGTCGCTCTCCTCGCTCGTAGTGCTCTCGATCTCGCTCTCGTCCTCCGAGTTGATGTCCTCCCGCCCGTCGCCCCCATCGTCGTCGACTTCGGGGTCCCCGACAATCAGCCGCGGGAGCGACGCGAGGCTCCAGCCAGCCAGCACGCCGTCCTCCGAGCCGGTGTACAGCGCCTCGTCGCGCGCCGCGTAGTGCATCGCACGCACTGGTCCCTTGTGTCCCCGCCCCTCCGGCCCAGACATGAAGAACGCGGATGGGGCGAGAGCGTCGCGCGCGCTGTGGAACAGCACGATGTGGCCGCTGCCGTCAGCTCGCCAAGCGTTTGGAAGCTCACTCCTCCGTGCCCGTTCCCAGGATCGGGACGCCTGTCTTGCTCATCCCGATGGAGGGCAGAACGCCGGCCAGATACGACGCCCGGATGGCGGCGGGGTATGGCCGCTCCTCCTCGGCGGGATGCACGGTCGAGGGCCCCTCGTTCGGCGTCTTGAGGCTCTTTGGCTCGAACTTGACCTCGCTGTGGTCCACGAACTGGGGTCAGGCCGCTCCTCCCAGTGCTCACCTCCAAGCCCCCCTCCTCGCCCTCGACGAGATTCCACCCGGCCACACCGTCGCAGCCCTGTGCCCATACCCGCATCCCGCCCCTCCACCCGTACGCGCCCGCCGCGTCAACTGGCTCCCCGGCCGCAACGGCGATGAGCGCCGCGTCGCCCTCATCTCCGCCCGCAACCCGGAGATCCGAGACCGCCACGCAGCCGTCCCTGCTCCCGCTGAGTAGGAGCTGCGACGGCAGGGGCTCGGGCTGAGTTGTCCACGTCGCGGTGGGAGGGAGGAGGGAGAGGTGGGTGATGTCGTCCCCATGGGTTGCCTGAGTGTAGGCCGGCTCGGAGGTGTTGCGCGTGTCCCTGCCGTCAGCTTGAGATCGGGTTTCGCAGCTAACCAGAATAAGATGAGCGCCTCGTCATGCTGCAGCGCCGTACCCGCGATGACGAGGTTGTCGAGGTCGTGCGTAGCCAGCGCCGTCAGGGGAAACGGGTGCTTGAGGAACGCTGCTGTCAGCTCAATCCGCGTCTCTAGCTGCACCCTTGATCTCGTCGGCGGGCCGCTGGCTCCGCTCGTCCCACTGCACGACGAGCGCGTCCCTCCC
>JAMALN010000173.1:0-10546 GCA_023630115.1 Cutaneotrichosporon sp. PK4640
GGGAGAGAGGGGGGGGGGGGAGGGCCTGCAAGCGGCAAGGGAGGACCCGCCGCCTTAGCGCCTATGCGCGCAGGCGTCTGAGTTGTGTGGGCGGGTGCAGGTCGGGGCGTAACTGGGCTTTGGGCGTGATTGGGCTTGGGCCTAACTGGGCTATGGGCTAACCTCTATTCGCCTACAGTAGCTGCCCAAATGCCCAAGCTATGGTGACGCTCCTCTCTCTCTCTCTCATTCCACCCCACACAATCTCACCCAAGAGCCCAAACCTCCTCTGCTCCTCTGCTCCTCTGCTCCTGCACCCACCCTTGGCCCCAACCACACTGCACACTGACCGAAAAAAAACTGCTAGCTGCCAATTGCGGTAACTATTGCAAATGCTTCCATCTCTCGTGCCTGGAACCACGTGTGTTGACCTGAATATCTCTATATCTCACCGCTGGCTCAGATCAAGGTCGATGGAGGTCTTCCATCGTTGCTTCCTCAAACCTCGCATCATCAGTCTCCATCTGTCTCGCGTCTCGCACCAACATACAAATTCTCCAATCTTATGCCACCAAAAGTAAAGTATCGACAGTTCAAGTATCGCCCAAAACCTGGCACCAAAGACAGGCCTAGCACCGTCCGCGGCGCTTACATCTTCAATCTCATAGACTGCCTCCAAACCTGCCTCTTGCGCCGGGACCTCGACCGTGCCCGTCGAGCATGGGCCATTCTAGTGCGTTCCCTCCATTCTCACGCTCCCAGGCCGTGCGCACACTTGGTGTGTCGGCTAGAATCAATTGATCAGAAGCCATCTCTGACACCAGGTGCGATGCCCAGACGTTCATTGGCATGATCTGTGGCTCTGGGGGCTCTATCTCCTCACGGACGGGGCGGACAGCTCGATCACGCGCTTCTCGCAACACGAGCCGGGCGTCGAGGGCGAGCGCTATCTCAGGTCCCTGCAGGTGGCTGCCCAGGATGCGGATGTGCGTCGATACCGTTTCACAACCTCGCGGACGAAGCTCATGGCCAGAAACCTGTCATCCTCAGCGAGCTGGTGCAGCACCTGATCCGTGTGGGGCGATATCGAGCCGCACTGGAGGAGCTTGAGACGTAAGCTGGCACCGACGGACTCAGTTCTGACCCAAGCTACCTCTCGTCTTTCACGTACCTCAACTCGGTACCACTGCTCACTTACGCGGGGCTGGTGTGCTTCTACCTCGCCCAACCCGAGTCAGCCCGTGGAGGGTCTGCGGCGGACAAGGCCAGCCGAACAAAGAACGCGCATGAAGACCTAGGGGAAGATGGGAGCGAGGCGAGCTCAACACGCTCGAGGTCATCGTCAGTTGATTCCGGTCAGTGCTGAGCTTCTGTGATCCCCACATCCCCTCCGTGCGGCGGTGCCTGCACACACACACACCGCTCATCTACTCGGATCCAGATTCCAGCAGGACCACCAAGCTGGAGCGCGATGGGCGCTGTTGGGCCTGCGTCGCCACGTCGGCTGGATCGCGCTGACATCACAGTCACACATGCTCCCCCCAACCAAGAGATGCTGCGGCAGGCGCGCGAATGGTTCACCAAGGCGCTCAAGGTCGACCCTCAAATGGCTGTGGCAAAGGAATTCATGCGTCTGGTGCGTTACCTGGTGGCCGGCGGGGCTCTCCCTCGCGGTGTCCCTCCGCGGCCATGTCGAGCAAGTGGCGTCACAACCTCCCGTGAGTACTGTCTCCCCCTCCTCCCCTAAATGATGACAAACATAACTCAGCTCACTCCGAGCGCAAAGCGCACAGAGGATAGCATTTCTTTCTCCTGATCCCCTCCCTTCTCTCCTGTTACCGAGAACGGACGCTGACAACGCAGGTCGTTCACACCCAACTGACAGCAGATCGATGGACCATCCAAGGACGCGTCCGACGACGAGATGGACCTGGACAGCTTCGACGACGAGGGCGAGAACCGCGAGCTGTCCGTTATCAGTGTTGACAGCGGAGGCGTTGGGGCAGACTGGACAGCGTGGAGCGGGGACTCCGGGGTTGACAGTGGTCAAGAGGACAAGGACGATGGGGACGATGAGGATGAGGGGTGGCAAGACCTTGACGACCTTGACGAGATGGGCAACAGCAAGTGGGACGGCAGCGACGACAAAGACGACGATGGCGATGACGAGGGCGCAGACGCCGACCTCAGACGATTGAAGCTGGACCGAGAGGGCTCGACTTCGTCGTTCTGAGGTTGTATGACTACAATGGTGTATTGTCAATAGTGTGTAGGTGTTGTGACATGTAATGTGTGTACAGCGGTCAACAAAGTCCAGTGCGCTGCAAACAAGGAGTGGGATACGATGCAACTGTTGGTATCATGCTGCACTCTCCCTGTCTCAGTGATGTTGAGATGAGGATCCAGAGCAATGGTTCCGGCTGATCAGCGCGTGATCACCACAGTCGACTGATCGACGCCATCCAAACACAGACGTGCCTGACGATAAGAGGAAGCGGGATCAAATATAATCGTGAAAAGTTTGGTGTTAACGCCGACAGCCTGGGTGGTTGGACCCTGAGATGGGTCTGGACGGAGGGTCAGAGTTGGGTGTCGACGCTCAGCTGGCGAGTCTGCAACCGTCAAGCATCCACGGACCAGTGCGTAGCCCGCCCCCACCGTCGCCGTCGCCGTCGTCCCGTCAACACCGCCGTCACCCCATGTCGCCGCTCGTGTGCCCCGTCTGCGCGCCCTCTGCGCGAAGCCCGCTGTCCAAGCGGAAGTCTGGCCGTCCAGACAGCTCGTTGGTGCATTCCGAGGTCGGGAGACCAAAGTCTGCAGGCGTCCAGAGAGGGCAGGGAAGGGCACCATGCGTGCGCGCGAGGGACGAGCGATTGGCAGTGGAGATGGCGACGGCCAGACGCCGAGAGTAGCGCTGACAGGCAGAAAATGTCGACCTCCCAGAAAGTCCGGGCTTCGGAGCTTGCCTCCAAGAACAAGGCCGACCTCCTTGCGCAGCTCACCGAGCTCCGCACTGAGCTCGCTACCCTCCGCGTCCAGAAGGTCGTTGGTGGCTCGTCGTCGAAGCTCACCAAAATGTGCGTGTTTGTGTGGGGTGGTGTGTTCTGGCCGGGTTGAGTGGGAGGCGAGGGGTGGGAAGGGGCCAGCCCACAAGTCAGAGCACACCACCAGGCACTTCCAAGGAGCCGCGCTGACAGCCAGCAACACTGTTCGCAAGTCGATCGCTCGCGTCCTCACCGTCGTGAACCAGAAGCAGCGTCAGAACCTCCGCGAGTTCTACAAGAAGTCGAAGTACATTCCCCTCGACCTCCGCTACAAGAAGACTCGCGCCATCCGCCGCCGCCTCACCCACAAGGAGGCCAACGCCACCACGGTCAAGGCCCAGAAGAAGGCCATCCACTTCCCCCAGCGGAGTGAGTGGAAACAGGGGATCTGTTTTTGCAGATCCTCACGCGTGACAGAAGGAGCACAGCTGACAACGCAGAGCTCGCCCTCAAGGCATGAGCGGTTAGACCTTTGGGCATGAGGGTGGATGCATGAGTGTACTACCATCGACATCGAGGATGCCGGATGCCATGGATGCCACGAGCTGGGACGAGAGAGCGAGCCAGACGAGGAAGAGGATCTGGGCAGGGCGGGAGTTGGAGAGGGCCAGCTCGCGGAGCAGGGCGGCGAGGGCGCCGACTCCGTCCTGGGGGTGCGAGAGAGAAGCGGTCTGAGATCAGTGCAGACCTGCGATTGGGGCGCAGATGTTGGGATGGTCGATCTACGGAGGTCATCCCCAGAAGCGGCGGGCTGCTCCCTCCGCCCCGTGATGAGGCGGACGTTCAGGGATCGTTGCCATTGTTTGCGTCAGAAGGCAGTGTTGTGCGCGTCGATGGTGCGCACGAAGGGATCTAGCGTGGCCAGATGCGCAGGCTGCAGATAAACATGAGGGCGCGAGGTGCGGCGCTCCGTGAGCATATCCCGACAACTATCGGCCGTCGCTACTGACTTGTTAGCCTGCCTCAGCGTCGCTGATGGCGGCTTCCACTTTGCACCCTCTGGCTCTCTCACGCCTCTTCCACAATGCCAATGCAGGTAGACACAGGTTGCGGCTGAACGCGTCCCACACTGTGGCATGTATGCGTGGACGAGCACAGTGCGGAAAAGTTTGGCCACGTGGGGGGTAACCACGTTTGTTTGATTGAATTGATCCCGCTCGCATGAGTGGAACGCTGACGCTTGTGTCAAGGGTGGGTGGGATCTGGCGTCACTGCTGGCTCACCGTCAACGGCCGCACCGCTGCTCCCCTTCCCCTTGCTCCTCTTCCTGCTATCCATCTCCCCATCCCCACATCAACCACTGCAGCTTCATCCACCATGAAGATCACCTTCAAGACCGTGCAGAACAAGGCAAGTACATCCACATCCACCCAGTCACCCTGCGCACCCGCTAACCCACAGCTGTTCACCATTGACGCCGACGAGTCGGAGACTGTACGCTGTGCGAGTGGCCAAAGCTAACCCCAGGTCGGCGGGCTCAAGGCCAAGATTCAGGAGAGCCAGACTTTCCCCGCTGCGAACCAGAAGCTCATCTACTCTGGTGCGCTATCGCCACCGTGCACTGCTGACCCCAGGCAAGATTCTCAAGGATGAGTCTACTGTTGGCGAGCTCAAGATCAAGGAGAAGGACTTCCTCGTCGTGATGGTGTCCAAGGTGCGTAGCCATCTGTACTCACTCTAACGGCAGCCCAAGACCCCCGTCCCCACGTCCTCCCCTGCCCCTGCTGCTGCGCCTGCGGCTGCTGCCCCCGCCGAGGCGACCCCCGCCCCCGCGGCCCCTGCGGCGGAGGCAGCGCCCGCTGCCGCTGAGCCTGTCGCCGAGTCGGCTCCCGCTGCTGAGACTGCTCCCGCCACTGAGACTGCCACTTCCTCTGGCGACGTTGGCATGGGATCGTCCTTCCGTACGTCTACTGCACAGTTGTTCGTTCTCAGCTGATACCCAGTCACCGGCCCCGCTCTCCAGAGCGCGACTGACGCCATCGTCGAGATGGGCTTCTCCCGCGACCAGGTCGTCCGCGCCCTCCGCGCCAGCTTCAACAACCCCGACCGCGCTGTCGAGTACCTGATGAGCGTGAGTAGGCATGGCGCACTTATTGCTGACAGCCAGGGCAACATTCCCGAGACCGAGCCCGCAGCTCCTCGTGCTCCCGCCCCGCAGGCCGCTCCCGCTGCTCCTTCTCCGTCCGCCCCTGCTGCCGCTCCCGCCGCCGCTCCTGCGCAGCGCGCCGCGCCGGCGGCTGCTCCCTCTGCTGGCGGCAACTCTGCCGACAACCTCTTTGCTGTGAGTAGCTTTATCCTTTCCCATCGCAAGCTGACGACAGGCGGCTGAGGCTGCCATGAACCGCGACCGTGGTGTCCCCGCCGGGGCCGCGGGCGCTGGTGCCGGTGCCGGTGCCGGGGGTCTGGACCACGACACGATGAACGCTATAGCCAACTCGCCCCAGATCCAGCGTATCCGCCAGGCTGTGCAGGAGAACCCAGGGCTCATCCAGCCTCTCCTGCAGCAAATCGGCCAGCAAAATCCTGGTCTTGCCCAGGTCATCAACGAGAACCCCCAGGCCCTTTACGAGCTTCTTGGAATCGGTGCCGAGGATGACGACGTCGAGTACCACGGCCCGCAGGTGATGCAGGTCAACCTCACTCAGGAGGAGGCTGCCGCCGTTGAGAGGGTGAGTACATTCCTTCTACCTGCAGTGACTGCGCTGACACGTAGCTCGAGCAGCTCGGCTTTGAGCGCCAGATGGTCCTCCAGGCTTTCCTCCTGTGCGACAAGAACGAGGAGCTTGCTGCCAATTTCCTGTTCGAGAGTGCAGAGGAGGACGAGCAGATGCAGCACTGAGCGAGGAGTGATGGATGGGATGTGAGTTGGGTCTCCCATGTAATGTATTATGTTTCTGGGGAAGGAGGACATCAAGAGGGGCAGAGAAACCTCCACTGTTGATGGCGACGTCTACTATAGAAGATGAATCCCATTCCATTACCGCTGTTGCTCGCTGCAGTCATTGCAGGTGGTTGGGTGGATGAGATTGCTCCCGTGGACGCGACGCGTCCAGTCAACCCTGGATAGCCATGTTGACTTCTCTTGGCCACTCACCCTGCTACCTCCTTCCAGCCATCATCATCTTCCCTCCCTCCTCTTATACTCTTCTCCACTGATCCTCTTTCCATCTTCCTCCATTTGCCTGGCGCGTCTCTCCTGCATCGCATCTGCCAGACATGGTAAGCTAGTGCGGTCGGAGCGTCCTGCTGACTTCAGCCGATGTACGAAAAGGAGCTGGCTTCGGCCAAGCCGCAGTTCGACGACATGGGTAAGCCACTCCTGACCTTCCCCGAAGTCGTAGCTGACCAACAGACAAGGACGCCGAGGACCGCTTCTGCCGCTTCGTGGAGAGATTGGGACCACGTACCGAAGGCCTTGTCCGTCTGTTCGACCGCGGCGAGTTCTTCTCGGCTCACGGCCCCGACGCGCTCCTCATCGCCGACCAAGTGTACAAGACGACCAACGTGCTCAAGTACCTCGGCTCGCGCAAGGCGGGGCCGAGCAACGCGCGTGGCCTTCCTTCCGTGTCTATCAGCATGACGCTGGCCAAGGCCTTCCTCCGCGACTGCCTCACGAGTAAGCAGATGCGCGTCGAGATCTACGAGCCCGAGGGCGGCGTGCGCACCAAGAACAACGCGCGCTGGCAGATCTCCAAGGTCGCGTCGCCGGGCAACATCAGCCAGCTCGAGGACCTGCTGTTCGCGAACGAGGACCTGCTGTCCAACGCGGTCAGCATGGCCATCCGCATCCAGGTGCGCGATGGGCAGCGCACCGTCGGCGCCGCGTTCGTCGACGTACAGGAGAAGACTATCGGTGTCGCCGAGTACGCCGAGGATGAGAACTTTGGCAACACCGAGAGTCTTCTCATCCAGCTCGGTATCAAGGAGTGCCTCCTCCAGGCCGACGAGAAGCGGGCAGACCACGAGCTCTCCAAGCTTCGCATGCTCGTCGAGCGTTGCGGCGTCATCGTCACTGAGCGCAAGGCGTCCGAGTTCCAGGCCAGCAGCGTCCAGCAGGACCTTGGGCGGCTGTTAGATGAGACACATCCAGCCAGCCTTCGTGAGTTGGCCAAGGACAACCTATGCTGACCGCAGACGAGTACGACCTCCAGGTGGCCATGTCAGCGCTCGCTGCGCTCATCTCCTACCTCAACCTCATGTCCGACGCGCCGATGCACGGCCAGTTCAGGTTACACCACCACGACCTCTCGCAGTACATGAAGCTGGACGCGAGCGCGCTCAAGGCACTGAACCTCATGCCGACACCGGAGCTGGGCGGCAACAAGAACATGAGCCTCTATGGCCTGCTCAACCGGTGCAAGACGAGCCAGGGGCAGCGTCTGCTCGGGCGGTGGCTCAAGCAGCCTCTTGTCAACCTTCACTCGATCCAGGAGCGGCAGAACATTGTCGAGATGTTCGTCAACGACGACATCAGTCGGCGGCAGCTCCAAGAAGAGTACCTCCGCGCGATGCCCGATTTCCACCGCATCTGCAAGAAGTTCCACCGGGGCGTTGCATCTCTCGAGGACATTGTGCGCGTGTACCAGGCCGTCGAGAAGCTTCCTCGCATCGTCGAGTGCCTCGAGAAGGTCCAGGAGGAGAACCCCGCACACGGCACCCTGCTTAATACGGTGTACATCGACGCGCTCAACGACCACCTTGAAAAGCTCGCCAAGTTCACCGAGATGGTCGAGAACACGATCGACCTCGACGACCTTGCCAACCACAATTACACCCTCCTGCCTACGCTCGATGGCGAGCTCGAGAGAATCCGCAACGACCTCGTTGACGTCCGCGACCAGCTCGACGCCGAGCATCGCCGCGTTGGCGCTGAGCTTGGCATCGACATTGAGAAGAAGCTCCACCTCGAGAACCACCACGTGTACAAGTACTCGTTCCGCATCACCAAGGCCGAGGCGAGCCTGCTGCGTGGCAAGAAGCAGTTCATCGAGCTGTCAACCCAGAAGTCGGGCACCATCTTCACTACCTCGACTCTGCGCGACGCCAGCGATGACTTTGCGCGCTTGCAGGAAGAGTACGAGATGAAGCAGCGGCACCTTGTTAAGGAGGTCGTCGGTATTGCCTCGTCGTACACGCCTGTACTCGAGCTTCTGGACAACCTGGTGGCGGCGATCGATGTCGCGGTCAGCTTCGCGCACGTGTCGGCGAACGCGCCCGTGCCATACGTCAAGCCAACGATGAAGGAGCGCCGGGCAGGCGACGTCGTGGTGCGCGCCGCTCGTCACCCGTGCCTCGAGGTGCAAGACGATATCCAGTTCATCTCGAACGACCACGAGATGCGCAAGGGGTCGAGCGAGTTCCACATCCTCACAGGGCCCAACATGGGCGGCAAGTCGACGTACATCCGCCAGATTGGCGTGATTGCGCTCATGGCGCAGCTGGGCTGCTTCGTGCCCGCTGACAGCGCCGAGCTGCCTATCTTCGACTGTATCCTGGCGCGCGTTGGCGCCGGCGACAGCCAGCTGAAGGGAGTGTCGACGTTTATGGCGGAGATGTTGGAGACGGCTACGATCCTGCGGTCGGCGACGCGTGACTCGCTCATCATCATTGACGAGCTCGGCCGCGGCACGTCGACGTACGACGGCTTCGGGCTGGCATGGGCTATCTCGGAGCACATCGCGAGCCAGATCCGCTGCTTCTGCCTGTTTGCGACGCACTTCCACGAACTCACGACCCTCGCCGACCACATGGCGTGGGTCAAGAACCTCCAAGTGCGCGCAGAGGTTCAGCAGGCCGCAGCAGGATCGAAGCAGGACCGCCAGATCACGCTCCTGTATCAGGTGGTGGAAGGACACAGCGACCAGAGTTTCGGCATCCACGTCGCCGAGCTTGCGCGCTTCCCAGACTCGGTCGTGCGGGTGAGTACTCCCTTCAGAAGGAGCTGACATGCAGTTGGCAAAGCGCAAGGCGGAGGAGCTTGAGGACTTTGGCGAGGGCGACGCCTCGCCGGCGGCCAAGCTTCCCAAGGGCGAGGTTGACGTTGGCACTGAGATTGTGCGGACGTTCCTCGAGGAATGGCGGCAGCGCGCAGAAGGCGGGGACGGTGAGGCGCAGCTCGCCGCCCTCCGCGCGACGGTTGACGAGTACCGCGAGAAGTTTGAGGGGAACGCGTGGGTCAAGAATGTCCTCGAGGCGTTGTAGGGACCAGATCGACCAGAAGTGCATCGACGGCGCCAGTGGTGCGCGGTAGACCAAAAGAAGAAGCAAGATGTAACTATATTCGATTCACACGCGCTCTCCACAAACACACTGCCCAGCCGCCCAATGGTTCCACCGCGCTGCGGCCAACGCGGATCTGCAATTCTGCAAGCCCAACCCACGTTAACCACGTTGTCTCTTGGACACCGTGTGGTGCACCAATCCACCAGTCGTCACACTGGCCCACTCTGCGCGCTACTCGGCCGAGCCACCCAAGCCACCAAAGCGTGACCAGATCTCACCGCTGGTCAAAAATAGCCAGACGCCATCCCACAGACTTCAGGTACGTCCTGTTTGGGTGTGGCTTGCGCTTGTTAGAAACAAGCTTGTGTCGCCATGTCGCCTGCGCGCTGGCAGGGGCAGTAAGCATGCGAGCTCCGGGCCGTGCGAATTGCCAGTGACATGCGCCCCACAGCTCGCCTGCGATCCGCGATCCGCTTTGAATCCGCAGCTGTGTTGGCATGGGTGGAGCACTCGCATGGGTAGAGCACTCGCGTCCCGAGGCAGCGTCTTGAGCCCTTGCGATCAAGCTAACGATGGGTCCGACTGACTTTTTTGGGTCGCGTCGGCTGCGGACTGACACTTGTGAATTAGTGACACAGCATGTGGGCGATTGCCATGTGCAAGCCACACCATGGCGGATGCATCATGCGCAGCCGGGGCGCTAGTGCAGCCTGACGTCGGTGAGGGGAGGCAAAGGTGCCCTACTATACACCAGAATAGTGGACCCAAGTTACGGGGTGACGCCAGCCCTCTAGCGTCCAGATCTCGCTGCGAGCTGGGTGCTGCGGCGCTGCGAGCGTTGCCGAGGTGCGCGATTCAGTGATGGGTGGCATGGGTGGATCGGTGGACCGAGACGCGTCCCCCACTTTGACGCGTAAAACAGGGCGCAGGAGATGCAAGAACGACGGGGTCATGGCAGAGCAACAGAGGAACAGAGGTCAAGATAACGGGGTAGACCCTGAGAGCCAGACTTGTGACGTTCCCAGAATAGACGGACACCGCCTTGGCCCCTGACAACTGTTGGTCTCTACTGGGGCACTGCTCACACTCGTTGGTCATCTACAGAGCTACAAACTGCGTCGTACCCGCGAGTGGGGGGACAGGGGAAGGGAGAGGGGAGGAGGAAGGGAGGGGAAAGGGAGGGGTGCAACCACTGGCACTGGCGGTTAGCCACTACTTGTAGCAACGGCCCGGGGGGGGGGGGGGGGGGCGCCCCCCCCCCCGCAACTTGGTTTCCGCACGGGAATACAAAGCACTCAACG
>JAMALN010000173.1:10556-52427 GCA_023630115.1 Cutaneotrichosporon sp. PK4640
GCCCCCCCCCCGCCCCCGACGACGCTTGCAACTTGGATTCCGCTCGTCTATTCTACTCACTCATCTCTCATCCATCCTTCTTCCTAGCTTCCTTCCTTCTCCTCCTCATCATCACCATCCTCTTCTCTCTTCCAGTCGTGGCTACACTCTCTTTCCCAGCCTTCCCCCTCCCCTTCTCATCGTAAGTACCTCGACACCCCGGCAGAGTACGCACCAGCAAGCGCCCTCGAGAACTCTGCAGTTGCTCCCTTCCCCCCTTCCCGCATCGCTCAGCACCCCGCCCCGATCAACTGTTACACCTTCCTTCCCCTGCTCGTACCTCAGTCGTCCGGCAAACACTGCCTGCTCTTGTTGGGTTCAACCTCGATCAAGGCGGCCAGCCGGCCATAAGCCCACATGCTCCGTCGCCGGCTCATCGCCCCACCCCCTCAACTGCTTACCCCAGCACCATGTTTGCACAGCTCCTCACTGGAGCCCTCCTCGCCACCTCGGTAAGTCTGGTGCACCTTCCCTCCGCAGCAGCCTTGCTGACACCCAGTCCAATGCCCAGGTTACCGCCACTGGCACCATGGGTGTCACCAACCCCTCGGCCGCCGTCATGGGCACCCCCATCAACCAGACATCGGACGCCCGTCTCCTTACGCTCAACTCGATCAACGACTTCTGCATCTTTGGGCCCCTCGAGCCCAACTCGATCGTCGGTGACACGGAGGAAGAGCAGGTCGCCTGGTGCGTCCAGCCCCGCAACAACGCCCGTGTCATCCCCGATGGCACCATTCACTCGGCTGCCCTCGTCAAGACGCCCCTCTACTGGCAGATCCACGGCTACGGTGACTTTACCCGTCTCAACATTGCCGCCGGTGACCAGGGCGGCGAACTCGACCCACACGGCGCCAAGGGCACCGGCAACCCCGTCGGTGGCAATGTTACCTGCAACGCTACCGGCGTGGACGTCTCTTACCAGGAGTGGATGAAGTGAGTCGTCCCCACCCCCGGCGACACAGCTGACCATCTCAGCTTTATGTCGTACAACATGTTCTGCCTCCGCATCTGCATCGCCGAGGAGGGCCAGTTCACCACCGACCAGGTGTGCCAGCATGAGATCGACCTCATGGGCTGCCAGTGGGTCATGCCCGGCGACTACACCAACGGCACCTTTACCGAGTGCCAGGCCGAGGCGGCCCTCCCGCCCGGCTGGTACCCTCAGTCCGACGGCTCGGTGTCCACCTTCCACCAGCGCTACACCGGCACCAACTCGGCCAGCGGCAAGACCGAGCTCTGGACCATTGGTGTCACCGTCACCCCCTCGGCGCCCTTCTCGACTCCCTCCTCGAGCCAGTGCACCACCTTCTCCTCGGTCGGCAACGGCATTCCCATTGAAAGCCTGACTGCCGGTGCTGCCTTCTCCTGGACTGGTGCCGTCCCCGACCCCAATGCGCTGTCCGCCCCCACCGCTGCCGCCAACGCCGCTGCTCCTGAGGTCAAGACTGTCACCGACGCCGATGGCAACGTCCACGAGTCAACCGCTGCCGCCAAGGCTTCGCAGGGCAGCAGCGACGTGAAGAGCGCGGCTGGTCCCGCCTTCGTCGTCGCTGGTGCCTCGCTCGTCGCGATGCTCGCCGGCGTCGCCGCTGTCGTTCTCTAGACCCTCGAACATTAAATTAGATTATCCTCCAACCTCCTGTATCGACACTGTCACCGCGCCGTCCCGCCGAGTTGCGCACCTCCAATTACAATCTCTATCGTCCAGTAGTTGCACCGTACCTTTTCAACAGCATGGACTCTTTGTCACAACGGGGTGCCGGGGTAGTGGCCCAGAGTCGGGGGGTGTGCAGTGAGTGTGGCGGTGGGTGTGGCAGTGTGCGTGACCGTCAGTGTGGCAATCAGTTCTCCGGCCACACTTCAACCGCCCTGTCCCAAGCACCTGCCACTCACGCCTTGACACCATCGCACTGCACAGGATACCTACGGACTAGACTTCTGACCACTCCTCTATGTGCATCTCGCGTTCAAAGACGCGCTCCGCCGCCGTTGATGTTGGCGACGCCGCCGAGGATGCTGCGCCTCGCGCCCTCGACCATCTGGTCGACGATTGCCTTGGCTGGGAGCACCTCGTTAATGTTCGACGCCACCTCGCCCATGAGCCACATCTTGCCCTCGATGGAACGCTCGGGCTTCTTGGACAGCTCGTGGTCGTGCGGGATGATCCCGCGGCCCGTCAGGTCGCGGATCTCCTGGACGCGCGTCTCGTTCCACTCAGTCACGTAGGGCGTGTTGCGGACGCGGAGGGGGCGGCCCGAGTAGATGAGGGTGCGGACGGTCTCGCCGGCCTTTGCGCTGACAATCTGCTGCTTGTGCATCTTGGGGGCGGCGGCCTCCTCGGACGCGACAAAGCGCGTGCCGACCCACACGCCCTGCGCGCCGTACATGAGCGAGGCGGCGAGCGAGCGGCCGTCGCCGACGCCGCCGGCGGCGAGGACGCACACCTCGTTGCCCCGCTTGGTGCGGAGCGAGGACGCGGCGTCCACGACGGCGGGGATGAGCACCGAGAACGGGACGTCGCCGGTGTGCCCGCCGCCCTCGCCGCCCTGCGCGATCACAATGTCCACGCCGGCCTTGACGACGGGCCCGACGTGCTTGGGGTGCCCGATCATGTTGGCGACCTTGACGCCGCCCTTGTGGAGCTTGTCGACGACCTCGGGGGGGCACACGCCGATCGCGCAGACAAAGAGCGCCGCCTTTTCCTCGACGATAATGTCGATGAGCTCGTTCAGGTGGCCGTGGGTGTAGTCGTGGTTGGTGGCGCGGGCGCCGCCGCCGACCTTGGGGAGGGCGAGGTCGATGCCGAACGGCGCAGACTTGTCGTCGAGGTACGACTTGATCTCGGCAATCTGCGTGCGCAGCTGCTTGGGGTTGAGCGCGAGGCCGCCGATGACGCCCAGGCCGCCGGCGTTGGTGACGGCTGCCGCGAGGCGCGGGCCAGAGGCCACGAACATGCCCGCGAGCAGCACGGGGTGCTGGATGTTGACTGGGGTTAGTTCAGGCCCGCGCGTCAGAGGCGAGCACGGAAGCGGCCACCGTCTCGTCACACCGCCATGGCACTCACACATGTCAGTGAGCTGGGTGCGAATGACGGCCATGGCTGCTGTCGTTGTCTTGGTGGTGGTGGTGGGAAGCGAAGGAGGGTGAGAGCGGTAGTGGTGAGGGGCGCTCGGCGACCGGATAGGTACTTGTAGCGAGACACGAGCAGTGGGCAGTCCTAGACGGCGGACAAGACCGTTCGTCTTAGCGCTTCTTGTGTGTGTGCGCGTCTGATCATGTGGTTCGCATGCCGGTATTCGGGGACCCCGGTGTGGGGTCATAGCCGGCGGCCGCCGTTCTGAGGAATGAAGCCAAGTCGGCCTAGGCCGATCGCGTCTTGGCCGGGGTGCCTGGGCTGCTGGCAGCTTTGTTCTTGCTTAGTAGTTTGGATACTTGTAAGGTGCGCGCCGGTGAGCCGGGTAGCTTGGGCCGTTAGGCGTTTAGCTCGCCCTTGCATCGGCAGGTCGTCATGGTGCGCATCAGTAGTGTGCCCATGCAGATCAGTGCCTCCGAGAGAACGTGAGAAGATTAGTGGGGACTCCACGCCCTCCCGACCTCCACCTCCACCTCCCGCCCTCCATGTTCACATTGCAATGTTACCAAGAATGCATGTCTATTTTTGATGTTGTGGGCCGCTCGCGCCGAGTGGTGGAGCACTACAGTACTATACAGATGAGCGACAATTTACACAGTGACCCGGTTGAGGGGCGCAAGTCCTTTACGCCTTCACCCTTCACCTCGCCAACACGTCAACACCAGTCGCCCCTGCCGTCTAGTACAGCAGACGGGTGAGGATGTTGGCGCGCGTGCCGTTGATGGCCTCGTAGATCTCGCGCACCTCCTCGTGGCCGACACCGCTAATGTCCGCCATGAGGTAGGCGACGTCGCCCTTCGAGTCCGAGAACTGCTTCTCAATGTTGTGGCTGCCGAGAATGGCGTTGATGGCGCGCAGGACACCGGGCTCGTTCCTGTGGACGTGGCAGACACGGATGTGGCGGACGTCGTCGGCGGTGATGGCACGCAGGTCGACCTCGGGGAAGTTGACCGAGCCGATCGAGGTGCCGTAGTTGAGGTAGCGAGAGAGGGCGTTGGCGACCTCGTTGCCGATGGCGCGCTGGGCCTCCTCGGTCGAGCCACCGATGTGGGGGGTCATGATGAGGTTGGGAAGCTTGCGAAGGCGGGGGATAAAGTCGCCAAGGTCCTCGTTGAAGCCAGGGCCGTTGGATCCGGGCTCCTTGGGGAACACGTCGACGGCAGCGCCGGCGAGGTGACGGCTCTCGAGAGCGTCGGCGAGCGCGGGGAGGTCGACGACCTTGCCACGGGCGTTGTTGATGAGGAAGGCACCCTCCTTCATCTGGGCAAACTCGGCGGGGCCCATCATGCCGATAGTGTCCGGAATCTCGGGGACGTGGAGGGTGACAAAGTCGGCAGTCGAGAGGAGCTGCTCGAACGTCTCGACCTGGCGGGCCGTGCCGAGGGGCATGATGGGGACGACATCGTAGTAGATGACGTTCATGCCGAACGACTCGGCAAGGACGGACAGCTGCGAGCCAATGTGGCCGTAGCCGACAATGCCGAGCGTCTTGCCACGCACCTCCCAGCACGCCTTGGAGACCTTGTTCCAGATGCCGGCGCGCATCTCGCTGGCGCGGTCAACGAGCTGGCGCGAGAGGGCAATGATCTCCGAGATGACGAGCTCGGCGACCGAGCGCGAGTTGGAGAAGGGCGAGTTGAACACGGCGATACCGTGCTTCGCAGCCGTCTCGAGGTCGACCTGGTTGGTGCCGATGCAGAAGCAGCCGATGACGAGGAGCTGCGAGCACTTCTCGACCACCTTGGCGGTGATCTTGGTCTTGGAGCGGATACCGACGGCATGGTAGCCGGGGAGCTTGTCGAGGAGCTCGGCCTCGGAGAAGGCCTTGGTGAAGTGGTCGACCTGGGGGTTAGCACCGTGTTCGCTGAAAGAGAAAGAACTCTCGGGTGCGGATGGGGTCGCCCGTGCGCCCCAGTTTCCGCACCCTCCCGTTGTCACCACAGAGCTCCGACTCACCTCGTAGCCGGCGTTCTTGAGGAACTGGGCGGCCTCGAGCGAAATGTTCTCGAGGAGCAGGATCTTGATCTTGCCGGTACGCGGGGTGGCGGTGCCCTCCTCCTCGGGGAAGGCGGGGAAGGCAGCGGGAAGGAAGGCCTGCAGCTGGCGGGCGGTGCCAAAGGCCTTGAGGGAGCGGCCACCGAACGAGCCCGCCGCGCCGGGCGACGTGGACAGGCGGGGGCTAGTGCTGAACGTCTGGGTAGGCGAGCCGCCAATGAACGACGACTGCGGGAGCCCACGGGGGTTGGAGGGGATGGGGATGCTCATTGTCAGCGGTGCAAAGAAGGGGAGGTGAGAAAGGTGAGACAGCAGCAAGCTTCACGAACGTGGCTCGCAGCGCTCGCGGATTGCCGGGTACGTCGCACCACGCACCCGGGGCGCCAAGGGTGGATGGGGCGCTGATCTGGTCGAGGTTGACGACGGCTCCACTGCCGGCGGCAACGATCGTGTCCACCAACCGCGGGAGATGAAACTCACGTCGAGGGGGGCTCCGAGGCGGAGACGGAGGGACGTCTGATCTTCTGGGGCTGGGACATTGTTGATGATGTAGCTAGGCTGGACTAGCGATTTTGGTTCAAGGCGGAGAGGTAGAGTAAAGATGAAGAGAAGAGGAGAGAAGAGAAGAGGGAAGGGTGGTGGAGTGTAAGAGGATCAGTGGAGGATTGAGTCGAATCTGTATTATCTTTTGATCTAAAGCCCTTGTGCATCGGAGCAAATGACCCGCACCTTGTACAGTAGTTGTACAGACAACCATCCAGACGTCACTGCAGAGCTGACGCGGTCAAACTGCAGCCTGACTGCAGCTGACTGGTACTACTGGCTACTCCCGAAGTCGTGATCAATCGTTTTGCATTCGGACAAGGTCAAAACGAAATTTCTCTTATTCATTCCCCCTCTCTTAAAATACCTCCGCCCTGCTCGCCTCTGCGCCTCGCGCTGTTGCAGCGAGCCTGCGTAAATCCGTGGTGAATGCCAGGCCGCGAACGTGCACATCCCTCCCCCGCTATTCCCGGCGGTGGCAGCTCCCTCTTTCTCTTCGTCCTAGCCCGGTCACCGAGCTGGCCGTTCCCATGACTGCGGGTCGAGCAGAGCGTGGGCCCAGGGTGGGAACTGGGCTGGGAGATTAAGCGCAGGCCAAGTAGCTGCTTGCGGCGCTCGTGATGCTTTCGAGGGCGCAAAGCATGGCGCTCGCGCGCTCACGCTAACTGGGTCATGGGTACGCTATCGACCTGGAGGCTGACATGAACAGGGGGACGAGTGCACGTCATGGCTCGGTCTGGGCGCGACTGACTTCCCTTCGTCAGGCACAGGCTGGCCTCTTCGATCCCCACTCTCTGTGCCCCCGCCCCCCCACCGGCAAGTCCTTTGTTCTACGGCTGCCAAACAGCAAGTGCGTCAGCACCACTAATTACATTCCGCGGCATCGAGGACTTGGCCCTTGTCATGGGAGCAACAGCCGGAAAACCGGTCCTTGATATCTCTGCCGAGGTACATGTTGCCCACCTTGGTTGGGTCCTGCGGTGTCGTCATTCCCTCTGCTTCGCTGGGTGAGGCCTGGGTTGTTGCGAGTACATGATGCCATGAATCCCAGGTACACAAGAGTCGATGAACAGTGGTATGGCTATCCACACGTGCTATAATCCCTCTGGCGGCGGCCGAAGCCTGCTGGCGCCACCGTAGTGCCGCGAAAGCACATCCCGTTAACCAGAAAACATTGAAAACCGTGAATGCAGATTAGGAGGCGACCTCGGCGAGAGGAACGACGCCGCGCTTGGCCTGCCGATCCAACGCATGCTGGACCCAGCCCGCCATGTCAACGTCCGAGTCCTTGTCCGCGAGTAAGAAGGGATGCTCCAAGAGCTCGCCATATGTTGGGCGCGCGTTCGGGTCCTTCAGAAGACTGGTGTCAGCGGTGCCACATCTATCGGAACTCACCACTTGGCAATGAAGTCGTTGGCGTCGTCGCTGTAGCCGGGGGGAAGCGTAGGCGGCGCACCATTGACAATGGCTGTGAGCTGCGCAAAGACGTTGGCAAAGGTCTCTGGCGGGTAGGGGTAGCAGCCCTTGGCCAGCTCGATGATCGAAAGGCCCACAGACCAGACATCCGACGCGACCGTGTATGTCGAAACCTGGTTCTGCGACTCGCCCTTGATGCGCTCGGGTGCCATGTACGACTGGCAGCCAATGTTGGTCTTGGCAAGACTCTTCTCGAGCTGCCCCGAAACTCCAAAGTCGCACAGCTTGACCTCGCCCTTGCGGTTCATTAGGACGTTTGTCGGCTTGACGTCACGGTGCATGATCTGCAGCTCGTCCTTGAGGAAGCGCAGGCCGCGCACAATGCCGGCGGTGATGCGTCTCAAGACGGGCTCGGGCACCAGAAGCTCGCCATCTGCGAGGCCTTCGCTGGGCGTCTGTCCCGTGCTTGTGAGCTTGTCGAGAGATCCGGCGTCCATAAACTCCATGCAGTAGTAGACGCAGGACTCGATTGTAAACGCGCCGTAGAACTCGACAATCTCGGGTGACGCAGCGCGATGCAAGATATCCAGCTCCATGATGATGCCGTTGAGCTTGGACTCGTCCAATTCGAGGCGGATTTCCTGATGTCAGCCGAGCAAGGCTGCAATGCTTACCTTCATCGCCATCATGACGCCAGTGGGGCGATGGAACACCTTCTGCACCGAACCGTAGTTGCCCTTGCCCAACTCGCCAAGCACCTCGATCTCGTCCATGTTGATCTTGAAGCTCTGGCCATCGCCAAAGTCGACACCGCCAGCGTGCAAGACCGCCTTGGAGAACTTGAGAGAGCCGTTGGGGTCCACAATCGTGCCAAAGTCCTTGAACTTTGACTCTTCGGGAGCTGGACCACCCATCTGCGCCAGAGACAGGCCTCCAGGTGGCCCACGGCGTCCGGCGATGCCACCCCGAGCCGCAGCGGGACCTCCTCGGCCTGGCGCAGGTGCGCCAGTTGGCGCATTGAGGTTGAGCCGACCCGCAGCCGCTCTCCGCGCGGCTAGCCCCAGAGGCCCCGCATTCGGACCCTGCTGCGTACCCGGCTGACCAGAGCGTAAGGCCTGCTGACGCAGGAGAGCTCCCATCGATGTCGCTGCGGGAGATGGACCCATGCCGCTGGTGGCAGTAGGGCTCGGTGCTCCCGAACGTTGCGCAGCGAGCTGTGACCGTCAGTTGAGCCTGCTTCACACACGCACCTTGTCCATCTTGGCCTGCAGCGAAGGGGGCAGGCGGGTCTGGACGGGGACCTGCGCCCCTCGCCCTGCCATCCCCATGGGACCGCCCATGGGAGGGCGCATGCCCATCGGGCCTGCCATTCCGCGACCGGCAGGGGGACGCACACCGCCCGCGACGGAGCCGAGAGGAGGGCGCATGCTGGGCGGTGCACCGGGGACACCTGGCATTGGTACGGGAGGGCGACCCGCAACACCGGGAGCGCTCGCCGCTTGGCGTACGTTGGGGGGAGTTCCGGCCAGCGCGGCTGGAGTGCGCGCGGTTGGAGGAAAGTTGCCTGGTTGTGGAGGCGCCGGGCCTGAAAGCGCCGAGGTTGCAACGACCGCTTGGGCGGGGGGCGCCGCTCCAGGAGGTTGAGTGGGCGGCGGCCGAAGGACATCGTGGGCGCTGTCCGTCTCTCCCTCCGCAGGGTCTGGGCTTCCCTCTCGCTGGGGCGAGATGTGCAAAGCGTCCAACTCGGCGCCAAGTGTCGAGGCCGCAGTAGTCGCAGCCGAGTTCCCTGCGGATGCCGAGTCCGTTCCAGGGGGCAACCCGGCGTCTGCCTGCGGCGCAGTCGCCGGATCTACCAGGTGTGGATGAGTGTCGGTGGTAGACATTGGTGATGGTGTGCGTGTGAGGGCGACGAAGGTTGGGGACGATGCAGCCAAGCTGTGAGTGCCACTGCTGTTTAGGCTTTTGCTGCTCGCCTCTCTCTCCGGCCTTCTCCGTCCTTGTGCCAGCCTAGAAGCGGGAACGAGTGAACTGGTAGGTGGCCAGGTGCGACAGTGACACTCGACTCGATGGAGGTTGAGGAAGGCAGCCGGAGCTGGGGAGTCTTGTAGTGTTGGTGGGCGGTTGCACGCGCGTTGAGCAGTAGATTGGAGAGTGGGGGGAGAGGAGGGAGAGGAGAGAGAGGGGAGTGAGTGGCGTCTGTGGGATGTCGAGTTGGAGAAAGAGTGTTTCGAGAAGGGAACGAGGTGTGGTGAATAGGTTTGTAGGTAGGTTTGGGGGATCGGGGACGGGGACGGGGTTGCTAGGACCAAGGTTGGAGCCGCCCAGGTGGAATGTGTGTGTGTGGATGCACACGAGGTCGGTGGATCGCACGGCTGCAACGCACGCTCTAGGATCCCACAATGCGCAGGAACAGGGCGCAGGCGAGGGGAGGCGCAGGGTTACTCTGTCACAGCTCACAGACAGCCAAAGCCCAAATATTATCAACTTGGGGGCTGCTGGGCTCGTCGAGGGGCGCACAGAGGGAGGCAGAGCGAGGCGTAGGTAAACGGGGTGTCTGGGGGCAGGGGAAGGGCGTGGGGGGCGAGGGGTGAGGCTGGGGGATGGAGGGAGGGGGGGTGGGATGGAAACGGAGAGTGTGTCAAGCCAAGTCGACAAATGGAAAGAGGAGGCGTTAAGGGGTTGCAGAGGTAGCCGATGTAATCGGACTGGCGGTTGGGGGTCGGCGGGACAGGGTGCGAGGATGAAAGATGTTGAAGGATGTTGAAAGGATGATTGACAAGATGTGAACCAGTTCAAGTGGATGTGGTTGTATGAATCTATGCAGGAGGAGGTGTGGGTGTGGGTGTGGGTGTGGGTGTGGGTGTGGGTGAGGGTGAGTGATGAGTGAGTGATGAGTGAGAGTGGTGAGCAAGCAAGGTACCGTATCCGATGTACTGTAGTTGCAGTGTACGGTGAGCTGTCGTAGAGTAGCGTAGCAGCAGTCTACCTGCTTCCAGGGCAAGTGGACTGAAATGACCAAGCCATGCATCTGCGCATGCAACCCACCCCTCAGCCGTCCAGCTGTGCAGCCAGCCCAGCTAGGTGGGTGGCCATCGAGTTTGTATGGGTACGGTGTGGGTGGGCTGCCCAACCTTGTTTGACACGGTTGCCCCTGCTGCCTCCTTGTCATCTTCCCCTCTTCATCCCCATCCTCTCTCATTCTCTCCCTCTCCCTCTCTGGGTCGTTTACATCAAAACCTAGTCTAAACTCTTGTAGACTACGACTTCCACCTTATACAGGCACATTTCACCCCGATAGCCCACAAGCCCAGAGGGGACATTAGGGCCATTACGGCCATTAGGGCTTTGAGGGCATCAGACAGGCAGCTGCAGGCAGTCAGCACCAGAGCCAGAGGCCCCTTGATAGGGAACGTGTGCCGTTCGTGCCGTTGTGCCGTGTGCCTGGCATCCCTGCTCTGTGGGATCTCTTAACCTGACCGGCCAGCTGTTCTGTTGTGGGACGACTGCGGGGGGGGGGGGGGGGGGAGGGCACGAGAACAAGAAGTTGCACATGTACTGTAGATAATGGCCGTGTGGCCATGGCCGCAGAGGCCATGAGTGTCTCTGGCCTCTGGGACTGTTTCAGGGGTCTATCACAGTCCACAGCGCCAGACACACACACCTTGGCCTCTGTGCCTCACGTTGTTCAGTCTCACCCGGTTCTCATCTGCTCCTCTCGTCCTCTCCTCCCTCCCAGTTCCATCTCGCGGTCCCAAGACCACTGCTCTGTCGGTACCCGTCTTAATTAATTGACGCCTCTCCTAAATCCGAACAAGTTCGATCATGCCTCCCCCTTTGGACGAGCATTCCGGTACCATGCCGTGCGACTCCAACTTCATTTCTCGAGGCCAGCAACCTCTCTCCTCCGAGCGTCAAGCTGGCATGCTCATCGCGCGGACCATGACCGAACAGGACGGCTAATCTGCAGATGTATCCTCTTCCCAGCTTCGGTCGAGCGCCCATCGTTTCCCTGTTCGCGCCCTCCTGATTCCGGCCAGACCGCAGACTTGTCCTCCCTCGGAGGTTAACCAAAATGCAGGCACACCGCTCCTCGGGCCAAATCCACTACTCTTGCATTGCGACTAGGTTCGAGCCTCCGACCGGGGCGGTGGATGTGCAGGACCTCGAAGGACAGGGTTGGGGGGAAGCGCGCTTACCAGATCTCTGCTGTCCGACACTCTCCATGCAGATCAACGGGGCGGCGCACGGCGCCTGTGGCGCCCGGTGGCGGCCGCTGAGGGGTCTAATCTCGGCAGCTATCACGGCGCATGCGTGGTCGTGAGAGGCAAAACAGGGGCGGAGCTCCTCGCCCCTCTCACTTCCCTCGATGTTTCCGCTGCTGCAAGCGATGGATAAGAAGCACGCGCACCGCCAGACATGGGTGTGCGCCTGGCCGTTCCCATTCCCAGTGGTCAGGTGCGCGATACGGCGAGACCTGACCGGATGCAAAGGGGCGGGACCACGGTATGTGGCCACAGGGGTAGCAAGCTGGTCTGGTGACTCACGCATGGCAAGGGACAGAGCGGGGTACTGTTCGGATCCAAGAGTGTGGTAAACATGTTGCAAGACGGCGGCGACTGCAGAGTGACGACGCTGCAGTGTAGGTAGCGTAGGCGATTCCCATGCAGCGTCCCGTAATGGCCCGTAAACTCTAGGTACATAAATAGCCTTTCAACTAGGCCAGTGGCGTGAGCAAAAGGCGTGCAGGCAACGTGCAAAGGAGGAAAGCTCGAGGTGGTGGATTGTGGTTTGCCACTAGAAACAGGGACATGGACTCAGGTACAGATGCGCTGGTGCACAGGTAGACGGACAGGGAATGCACTCCGTTTCAAGGGTGCACAAACACACACAAACGACACACACATGGTAGATCTCATGTCGCAGATCGACGATCGCCCTCGACAATCTGCATCAATCTCCAAGGATCCAAGGTTGCTAAACCGCCATAGTGTAGCCATAACCTGCGCCACGCGCCTTGCGCCACATCTCCAGACCGTGCAGGCCATCGCACCAGGGGCGCACACGTGCGATCTCCCATTCACCCCTCCCAGCATGCCGTCCACAACCGGCCTCGCGCCTGAATGGTAACCTGGCAGTGGCTCGGCATTCGTCGGGCATGCCTGCCTCCACCCCCACGACCGCGGTCACACCACGCGTGCCCCATCAGCATCCGACATGGAACTGGGCGGAACCGTGTCGGGACGAGCAGCTGCATGGGCATGTGAGACAGATGCGGCACTTGCCGCTGAAGGATCCCCTGCCAAGGGTGCCAGCAGAAGCCGGACGCGTTTGGAACAGGTGGAAGCAAGCGAAACACTTGAATGCATGCGTATGCGCCGTTGTGACCGAGGTACGAACCAGTGTCTCCGGTGCTGATGGGTCGGCGGAAGGGCGGGCCGATCAGAAGACCGAGGAGAGAATACTGTATGTACGCGACCTCGGCTCGACGCCACCCGAGGCGGTGTCGGAACAGCGTTGGGCCGCAGTGTCTCGCCGAAGCACCCTACGGCCAACGGGGATCGACGGCGCCGCGCGTTCCGACGCGGCCGTGATCCAGCGACCGCGTGCGGAAGAGTCGCGGCCAGTCAGAGGACAGCACGTCTCCGCACACCATCCGCACGCCCCGCATGATCGGGGATGGGGCAGCGTTTCAGTGCAGCTGAAGGGGGCCGGTTCGCGGTCAAGCCTGACCTTGTTATCATTTGTGAGTGATTGGCCTGATGAGTGGCCACTGATGGGACCTGATGGTCGCTGGGTGGCCCAGAAAGCAGTGGCGCCATGTGTGGCGATTTCGCGATCGCAAACCGCCCCCGGCCAGCACTGTTGAAATCACGTCATCAAACCTCATCTTGGCCGCCTGCTTAGCACTCAGCACCCATCCTCACCCAGCACTATGTGTATAGTCTGGTATACATTGGACACACGGCTGCTTAGTAGGGCGACTAATTGGTGCGGAGAGTGCTTTGCACGCTTTGCACGCAGCACGCCAGGCATCACCACCAGTCGTTCGCAGTGACCCGGCTCATGGTTGCTCACTCGTCGCTTGTCCGTCTCTCTTCGCTCTCTCGCTGGATCTCTGGGCCTCATTGACGCCTGCTTAAACCATTCCCACTCGGTCCATGACATGTGCCCCCCTCGTCTCTACGAATCTACACATTCGTAGTTTGGCGGTTCTCGACCACTATCGATTCGGACGCGCACACGCAGTGCCCACGCCAAGCCTCGCTGCCCATCACAGACGCGACCAGACGCGAACACCAGCGCGCGACACCGAGCGTCGCGCCCACCGCCCCGACCCCCGAGGCCACCATGGCCAACGACTCGGGCACGCCGGACGGGCGCGACTGGGACTCGATCCTCGCCGCGTTCAACCGCAGCGGGGCCGGGCGGCCAGCA
Source organism: Cutaneotrichosporon sp. PK4640 (assembly GCA_023630115.1). Classification (NCBI taxonomy): domain Eukaryota; kingdom Fungi; phylum Basidiomycota; class Tremellomycetes; order Trichosporonales; family Trichosporonaceae; genus Cutaneotrichosporon; species Cutaneotrichosporon sp. PK4640. Next base: position 24,121 of record JAMALN010000173.1, read on the forward strand.
GAGTCTCCCTCCGCGCAGTGGGGCGTACCGGGACCAGGCCCGTCCTCGCAAGGCCAAGGAGGCCAGGCGCCCAGCACCGACCTCCTCGCGCATCTCACACAGCAACTCCTCCAGCAACACCCGCAGCAACAGCAGCACGTGTACCAGGGCTACTCGCCCGAGTATGTTGCGCTGCTGCAACACACGAGCACGCAGGCCCTGCAGATCCAGCACCTCCAGCAACTGTACGGCCACACCTCCCAGTCGCCCCAGCAAACGCAGCCGCAGCAGCGCTCGAGACCGCAGTCGCAGAACAACTCGCCCCCCTCCCGGCCCCGATCCACCCGTGGAAGCATCTCAGGCACCCCGGGCGGAACACCAGCCGCCACACCCAGCATGGGAACGCCCATCGCGCCCGCTCCACCCTCCTTCAGCGGCGCCCCGAGCGTCGCGCCCACCCCGACAGGTCGCCCGCCACCACTAGTAGGGCCCAGCGTTGGCCCAAGCACAGCGGCGCCGACGCCCGTCGCCCCCGATGACGCGGAAGACAAGCGAGTGCGCAATACTCTAGCCTGTGAGTATACACAGTTGTGCAATGAGGGGAGGTGAAGGGGGAGGGAGCAGGCGTCGCAGGCATGTGAATGGTTGTGACAAGAACTTTGCGAGGAATGGCGCACTACAGCCTACCCGTGACACATCCCGGCTCTCACAACCTCGTTATCTGCACCCTTCCGGCATCGCCGCTGCCCCTCGTCACGCGATACGCATGCACACAGCTGACGCCAGCTGCGCGCTTCCGCGCCAAGAAGAAGGCGCACGTCGAGAACGTCGAGCGCAATATCCGCGCGCTCGAGGCACAACACTCCGAGCTCGAGGTGCAGGTCGCCGACTTGCGCAAGGAGAACGGACTCCTGAAGGAGATGGTGCAGCTGAAGTATGGGGGAGTGAAGAACGGATAGGCAGGTGTTCCGGCTGGGAGCAGGTGCAGAGGCGGCGAGATGCAGAGAGGTAGGGTAGAGTGGCGAGATAGCGGAAAGGTTCGGTAGGTGGCCGTAGATATGGGCCGTTGTACCGATGTGCATTGCCTCTAGAGCTTGTTTGAGTAGAGTCTGCGTCGACAGGGGAATCTTTTAGAGCGCAGCTGCAAGTTCACGGGTGCTCACGTGGGCCGGGCTCCTCATCCACCTGCACATGTTCTCGAGTCGATTCATTCCAAAGCTTCTTTCGTGCTGCATCTACTACAACCCTCCACGGTGAACAGGCAGCTGCATTTCAAGGCGCAGCCGGTGTGCGGACTGCGATGGAGGCCATGTATGGCCACATCCAGATCGAGCGGGGCATCCCCGAAGTGTTCACTCGACGTACCGCATCCGCTGGGTCGCGGCCGCCATGACCGCCCTCAACGACGGCGGGGCCGTCGGCCCCCCCCGGGGCGCGTCGTCCACTGGGTCCTCGGCAAGATCGAGGTCATGTCCTTCGGCGAGGTGCTCGCCGGGATGGGTATGCTCAAGGCTGTGCGTCCTGGGGCGCAGAGGCTGGCAGACGACTAGGTCGGCCGTTGGGTCTACGTCCGCGCATGAGGAGAGGAGCCACGCCGAGTCCTTGGCCGTGACGATGCCGCTGGTGACGACGGCCCCGAGAACGGGTCGTGTTTGCAGATACGTTCGGTGTACGCCGGAAGTGTCGAGCGTCGCAACCGAGCAGATCACCCGTCCCCGCCCTTGACGCCGTGAGTGCGCCGCCGGGGAGCGCGTCCTGCCCGGGGATGGTGATGCGCTCTGGGCGTCTGGGCGTCGCGCACGGGGAACACGGTGCCCGCGAGGATCGCGATCCCGGGCCCACAAAGTACGCGCACTTGCCCTCCACCAGCGCGGGCTTCTGCGGGCGCACTAACGCCTCAAAGTTGTCGCTCGTGTCCGGAAGCGGACGTCGTCGTGGTTGGGTTGTCAGCTGTGGCGAGCAGTTGAGCGACGAGCGGGGTATATTACGCTGACGCGCTCTCACGACATCGCGCGACGGTGCGAGTCACCGCTGCTGCGCAGTGCGTTGGCGCTGACAGCGTGGCGCACGAGAACAAACGGCGCGCCAGCAGCGTGCTGACGCGAGGCCCGTCAGCGTCGAACGCATGTTGTTGCAGTCTGTTATTCGAGAATATCCATTCACCCCCGCGCCGTCCCTGGCCCCGCCATGTCCGCTTTGTTCACAACGGGGAGACGTCAGTTCGTCGCCGCCGATCAAGATACTCCGGTTACAGCAGGTGAGCGCTGGGTTACGGCGTTAGGCAGATTAACGAGATTTGAGCGCAAGGCGGAGTGGATCAACGGACTGGGTGGGAGGAGGGGTCCTCGGGGCAGCTGTTGAATGCCGATTTGTCGGCCCGGGCACACTGCCCCACTCGTACCCTTCCATTGGGGATGGATGCTTCGCAGACAGGCTGCAGGCAGGCGTGCAGGTGGCAAAGTGCCTGGGCCGGAGGGAGGACCAGCCAACCAGCAACCAGGGATCGTATTGAGAGTATTGCGGCCCCAGACTCGAGCAACCAAGTATAAATGACGTCTCCCACTCTGAGCATCCACCACAGCCCCCCTCCCAAGGTCCCCACAGCTACCCACTTGTACCCAGTCACCACTGCCAACCATCCATCTCATCTCATCTCATCTCATCTCAATCACACTCCACCATCAACTCCGATTGTCTCCCAAGCCCCCGTCTCCGACACCGACATACCCACACCGACCACACGACTACCCGCCCGCCTCGATCGCAATTTCCGCATCTCAACCGTCAAGTCGACACCCCACCTCCACCGCCAGCCGCCAATCGCACCCGCACAGCTGCGCACAGTCCACCACCCTTGAGACACCGACACCGTCACCCGCACACCGGCCTTTGTCACCCGCCACAACCCCGCCGCCACCACGGCCCGCCCCTCCGCCTCGCCAAGCCTCGGCCAACTCTAAACCTCTCCACTGTCTCACTTGCGCTCACCATCAGCGCCCCACACCCCACACCCCGCACCCTCCCCTCCCCTCCCCTCCCCTCCCCACCCACCTCCACCTCCATGCCAGCCGCCACCGCGCCCGTGCGCGTGCCCCGGCGGTCGCGCGGCTCGCTCTCGAGCGCGAGCGGCCAGTCCCCAACCGACGAGATCTCGCACCTCACCCTCGCAGAGGTACGCGAGCGGATTGCGCGCAACGAGCGCGTCCTCAACTCGGCGCTGTTCAGCACGTCCCCGAGCGCCGGGATGAATGGCGCGGCGGCCATGTCGCCCGGCTCGTCGCGCGGTTCGGGGTCCGACGACCCGGTGCGCGCGCGGCTTCTCGCCGTCCGCGCGTCGCTGTGCGCACGCGAGGCCGAGCTCATCGCCGACAGCCTGGGGAGCATCGACCTCGGCGCCGGGCCCATGGCCACGTCCCCGCCCACGCGCAGCGCCAAGGCCAACGCCTTCAACGCGATCCGGCAGGGCGAGGCCGTCCACCCCCCAAACCACATGACGCTGTGAGCTGCCCGTGCCTTCAACGCTGACTCTAGGCCAATAGACTCTACCCTCGCCCTGGGCGAGCGCGATTTCGACAACCAGTGGACGGCGCGGTTCGCCAACGTCGGCATCGCGTCGCCCGCGTCGTCGCGGGCTCCCAGTGGGCGGGGCGGGCAGCGGGAAGACTCGCTCGAGCGCTCGGAGCGCGCAAGCCGGCGTGCACGTGCCAACGTCGACGAGGACGACAGCATGTTCGACACGGACGAGGCGTACGCCGCTGCGGGCGTGTATGCGTCGCAGCGGCACGATATGGGCAACGGGCTGCCGATGGCCACGGCGCGCGCGCGGAGACAGGAGGGGTACGACGACGACATGCGCAGTGACGGGAGCCGCGACGACGAGTTCCCCGAGGGCAACGACGAGTACGAGGGCGACGGGACAAATACCCTCGACGCCGCGCCGAGGTAGAGATCAGTAGTGAGGAGATCAGAAGCACTTGTACCACCCCTCTGCAGTTGTCACATCTTGCACTATCACTATGCATGTACACTGTACATCGCGTCTTGGCGCGGGTATCGGTCGGTCGGTCTACTGGTGGATGGGCGAAAGCTGGGGTGAGCTCTGGGTTTAACCTTGCGAGCTGAACTTACGAGGATAACACCGTCGCCACGGACGAAGAGCATCTCGGAGGTGCGGCGCTCGACCTGGAGTCAGCTCGATCCAGTCCACAGAGCTGATGCCGAGCCCAAGCGATCGCAGGCACGTCCCCTTGATCCGACGACACGAGACTCTCATGCCGCTTCAAGGAGCACAAGCAACCCAGATTGGAGAGGAAGGTGGCAGCCGTTGAGCATGCGGCTGGTGTCGAGACCACACAGCTGCTCAGCAGCCTGAATCCGCCTTCCCCGCTCTTCACAGCGCCCACTCACCCTAGGCTGCCCCGGCACGCCGTCTTCAGAGATGTCAACGGTGTGTATGCTCTCCTCGACGCTCGAGAGCACGAGGTTCATGTGCGCGTCGTACGCCTGGTGTCAGCCTGCATGTCGCCAGAATAGCTGAACCGCCAGCCCTCTCTCCTTCTCCTGCTCCTCAGTCATCTCCTCGACCATCGCCCCCATCTCGGCAGCCTTCTCTCCACCTTGCCCGGCGACACCCACATGCAGTGTCCCCGTCAGCGTCCGGTCCCCGCGCAGCTTGATAAATACGCGCCTGCTGTCAGATGAATTCGTACGATGAAAGCTAGACTCACTCGCCGAGCGAGAGCTTGACGACGTCGAGGGGCTCGTTGATGGTAGCGTTGACTGCGTCGTCCATTGTGCGTGTGTTGATGCTGAGCTCGTCGTCGTTGTGTTCACGTTCATGAGCGGTGACGGGGGAGAGGCAGTTTGCTTCCGTCGTGTTCTCGTCACGTGACAACCCTAAATTTACCAGCTTTACCCGTCCCAGCGAGGACTGTGCAGAGCACCGTCGCACCGAGGACAGAAGCGACGCCGAGGGATCAAAGGCAGATGCATTACACTATCTGGGGCGACTGGTTGCTCGACCAGCAGCCACCATTCGCCGCGATGCCGTCAACGCGACGTCAACAATGAAGGCTGGTGGCGACTTTGGAGGCCGGAGGGCAGGGTCAGGATCGGCCTCCGCCAAGGCACGCATCGTGCCATGGCCCAAAAGTCGGCGCGTCGTGTCCCACCTGTCCATGGACACATTCTCTTCGTCTCTCCACACTCGCCAGCACCATGCCAGTAGCACGCCCAGCAGCAAATGACTCGGCGAACGGCGCCGCTAATGGCGCGGTGTCCCCGGACGCCAACCGCATTATCGCGATCGTGACGGGTGCCAACAGGTGAGCCGGAGCGCGCCTGGCGTCGGCGCGTCTACGCAGGGAGGACTCGCCTGACATGCTCTGTGACGCCTTTACTGACTGCGAGCGGCTTTGGGCTCGGCCTGTGCCACGACCTCCTCGCGAACCTCTCCGTCGGCGTCGGGCAGCGCGTCCCCGCCGCGCAGCCGCGCCCGACCGCCATCGCGCCATGCCTCACCGACCTCGGCAGCATGGAGAAGGCGCCCAGCGAGCCGACGGGCGTGATGCCCTCCCCCCATCCGAGTCTCACGCTCGTCCTCGCGTGCCGGTCGCAGAAGAACGCCGAGGAGGCGCGCGCCAAGATCCTCGAGCAGCACGCGCACGACCTCCAAACACGGCGGAGCGCCGGCGAGGTCATCCCCACGGGGTGGGAGGAGGGGCTGCGCGTCGAGTACGAGCTCGTCGACCTCGACTGTGTCGGCGGGCCGACGGGCGTGCTGTCCTTCTGCCAGCGCATCACCGCAAAGTACCCGCACGTCACGAGCCTGTTCCTCAACGCCGGGTATGCGGCGATCACCGAGGTGGTTATCCCGCGCTTCATCCTGCAGATCCTCACAAAGGGCCTCCTGCACTCCCTCCACCACCCGAGATATAACACCGAGGAGATTGGGGCGCGCAGCGCGGACGGGGAGCGGGGCAGGGTGTGGGGCGTCAATGTGCTCGCACCGTACATTATCGTGAGTCCAAACAAGGCGTCGCAGGAGCCGAGCTGGGAGGAGCGGAAATGGCCTGGACGCTTGTGACGGATCGTCACGCCTTGTCGCTTGGATCGCAGTCCAGTGCCCCGCGCGATGGCCCAGCCGGGGGACGAGAGGGCGCTGCGTTTGTTTCGAGGCCCGCAGCTGCACCTTTGCCCGCGCAGACGCTCACACCAGGCCAAAGAGCTCGCACCGCTGCTGCGCAAGTCGCCCAAGTCCCTCCCGTTTGATCCGCGCGTTGTGTACACATCCTCGATCGAGGCCGAGGCCGAGGCGCTCAACGAGAGCCCCACAGACGACTACCAGCTGCTGGAGTATGTGACGTCCTACCGGCCGTCCAAATACATGGGCGACCTGGTGATGACGCAGCTCGACACGCAGCTGAGCACGGGCGAGCGGCCCGTCCGCTGCCTGATCGCCGAGCCCGGGTGCGTCGCAACCAACATTGCGGTCGCGGGCCTCGGCGCGTGGCAGTGGCTCGTCAACATCAAGTGGATCTGCTACTGGCTCTCGTTCTACCTCGCGCACCTCCTCGGCTCGCCACACCACCCCATCTGGGCGAGCGACGGCGCGCTCCCCATGCTTTACTGCGCCATGGTGGCCAGCGCCTACCTCGTCCCCGCGAGCAAGGTGCCGGCGCCCAAGATGCACGTTGTTGCGCGCCGTTTCCGCGCGCCGACGGTCAAGTACGGCGAGGTCGACGAGTGGGAGAAGCACACCGAGCTCGCAGAGTTCCTCGCGCACAAGTGTGATGCTATCCGCCTGGACTGGCGGAAACGCGAGGGCTTGGGCCAGTAGATGTTTGTAGCATTATGAGGGTGTTATTGGGTGCGAGGTTGGTGGTGCCCTTGAGCACATCCCAGCCATGTTTGCAGTGCTTCGACCGAACGGGAAGGGGTTAAGCATGAGGACGACGCCAGAATTAGGGCTATGGCGGTCTGGGGTGCAAGCATGCAGAGCGTCAGGTCCGAGAGCGGGACCGAGGGCATGTGTTGCAGACATGGGCAGACAGGCACCAGTCATTACGAAGCCAGTTTTAGCGCGCAAGCCTCCGACCTGGCTGACCGTTCTTGCTCTCCTGCCTGCTGCCTCGGCTGGGCTGCTGGGCTGCTGAGCTGCTGGCCCCCTTTCAAACTCTCCATGCAACCGAAACGAGAAGAAAATGACCGTCAGCCAGGGGTTAAGCCAGGGATCAACATGGTGTAATGACGACGTTTGGGGGCTGTGTAGACCTCATCAGCAGGTAATGTGCATCATAATGTGCATCATGACCACCTGGACAAGCTAGACAACGACTAGTGTTTTGATTCGACTGCAAGGTAAAGAGCATTTGCAGGAGTCTGAACACACGCATGGTTGCCCCGCTCGATCACCCCTTTCCCCCCCCCCAACACCCAACACCCATACAACCATTCCCGCCTCAACTCGACATCGGCCATCTCCTGTTGGTCACTAGTTGCTCCCCCCCCCCCCACTCCGTCCATCTTTCTCCTCTTCTCCACATTGTACCGTTTGTTAACCACCAACAACCGACCGCCTCGATTACTGCCTGGCGTCATCCACACATCCATCCACATTCCCTCTCCTCATTTGATTACCCGATCGACACTGGCAGTCTGCTTTATCCCAGCAGAGTCAAGAGACTAGGACTCTGTCAATCAATCCCCCGCCCCCCGCCCACAAACCCACGCTCCCTGACGCCTGACGCCCCGACGCTCGGCGCCCCCTCGCCCCTCTCCTCTCTCTTCTCGACTTGGGCTTGGTTTGTGCTTCCTCCTTTGGGACGCCCTACAGCAGCCCCTCACGCCCTCAAACGCCCTAGCGCCCCTCGTCTCGTTCACCGCCTCCCGCCCATTCCATCCCATCGGCACAACATCGTCATTTCTCTCCACCATGCCAATGTTTAAACGCAAGTCCAACAACCAACAACCTGCAGTCTCTCCTTTGCCCGCACCTCCCTCTTCCTCGGGCAGGGCTTCCATCTCATCCATGGCCTCCACCCAGTTGATGCACGACAGAGGCGGCATACCCGTCGAGCGCGTCCACTCTCGACAGTCCAGAATGTCCATCGGCACCATGGACTCTCACGCAACCGTCACGGAAGGCGGCAAGCGTCGGTCCGGCGGATTCCTCGGTTTCGGTAGAAAGAAGGACAAGCCCAAGGTCGAGGAGGACGACGAGGTGAGTGGCGTCGTTGGCGTGCGTGCTCGCTGCGTTTCTTTGAGGCGAGGCGCGGGGTGAGGGGCGAGGGAGGGAGGAAGCTAGGTAGGGTGGCAGGGTGGAGTTGAGTTGGGTGGTGTGGAGTGAATGGCTGTGCACGCGCACATCACTTGGCCACTCGGACCACCTCGCACCCTTTGCTCTCTTGGACAGCAGGCGCGAAGGGGGCGGGGGGGAGGGCGCCTTCGGGCATCCGAGTGAGAAGCTCCATCCGACTCTCCCTCGTGTCCCTCGTGCCAGGCCCGACTCTTCTTGGATCTTGAATGATCTGCTCTTCAGACCATCCATCCCATCCCCACACATTCCTCCTCTATCCCCATCTCCATCTCCATCTCCCTCTCTCTCCCCCCACCTCCTCTGTGCAAACGTCTCGCCCGCATGTTCAGGTCTAACCGAGACAAACAGCCCAAAGGCCATCGCCAGTCTTTCACCGTCTCCGGCCGCCCGTCCGGCGGCCCACCCCCCGAACTCTCGCGCCCCACTTCCCAGCAGCCGGGAACCTTCGTTCAGCAGAACGGCAGAGTCGTTCCCGGGAATCAGCAGCAGCAGCAGCCACGCAGCGACTTTGGCCCAGCTCCTCCCGCACAGCATGCGCGCGCGCAGAGCCTCGGTGCCAATCAGACCATGGGTGGTCCGCCCGCTGCGCCGCGCGCTCCCGGGGGCGACTCAGCGCGCAACACCCCGCCCGAGTCCCCCGCGTCCTTTGGTCCCCCCGCCAATATCGACGGCAAGGACCCCCACTTCCGCCAGTCGTTCGAGCCCGTCGTCGAGCTCATTTCGTACCAGCCGCACAAGACGTACGTCGCGAGCCCGCCACAGCTCGAGATGATCTTTGCGCGCACGAGCGCTGGGCAGCAGCCAAGGCAAGGCGCGCCCGGCAGCCCCACCAACGACTGGGACGCTGTCTGGCTCCAGCTGTCCGGCACGTCGCTCTCGATGTGGTCGATGAAGGAGACTCGCGCAGCCGCGGCTGCGGGCACCAAGGTTCCCCCGACGTACTTCAACATAACCGAGTCGACGCTCGAGCTGCTAAGCCCCCTCCCTCCTCCCCCTCACCGCCCCAACTCGCACCCGCACAAGCACGTCTTCTCGCTCAACACAGCCGGGTCGAACCGCTTACTTTTCTCCTGCCCCACCGACCAAGACCTCGTCCGCTGGACGACGGGCCTGCGTCTCGCGGCGTGGGAGCGCTCCCGCCTCGAGGAGATCTACACCGGCCATCTCATCCAGGCGGGCCGCCGCGAGCCTCGTTCGCCAATTATGGGAGGCCGCTTCGAGGGCTGGGTCCGCGTGCGTGTCATGGGCGGTATCGAGTGGCACCGTCTGTGGCTCGTCCTGTCCGACCCCGCCACGCTGGCTCCCGAGACCGCGGGTACACAGGGCAGGCGCCGCTCGTCCTTCTTCGGCCTGGGCCACGAGAGGCACGAGACCATCCAGGAGCCAAACACTGGTGTCCCAATGGCGTCGTTCTACAACGAGCCCCGTACCGCCAAGAACCGCACCTCCTCGATGCCCGTCCTCACTGTCACGAACGTCACCCAGGCCTACGCCATGTTCCCTGAGAGGCTCGAAGTTATCTCGCAGTCCAACCTCATGAAGATCGTCGGTCGCGTTAGCGGCGAGCTTGTCACCATCGAGGGTGGCTTGCGCGAGTCTGGCTGGGCCATGATCATGCCCGAGGCGCCTGGCGAGGAGCCTTCCACCGCGCCTAACCATGTCTCGCCGCTTGGCATTATGATGCGCTGGGTCACCGCGTTCCACGACGCCTTCAAGCTCTACGGACGCCCCGAGCGGTACGCGTGGAACGAGAATGACCCCAGGAGTCTGTTCTTTGGTTATCCCCGCGGTGAGTTCCGCGGCGACCTCTTCCTCACGATGGACGAGGCCATGCGCGCCAACCAGCGCCTCAACACGCCAGCCATTCGCGGCCAGTTCATCGGCCTTGTGCAGCGTAGAATGAGCCAGCGTCCTCGCGTGGACCAGGTCAATACGCCGCCTGTGGAAGAAGAGGAAGATCCCAAGCTTGCGCAGGAGCGTGCCTACGTGCGCCAGGCCGAGCAGGAGTCGGCCGTCGCGCACCAGGCACACCAACAGCAGTTGCAGCAGCAGCAGAACGGGCAATCCAACTCGTTCACCCTCCCTCCTCTGCAGTTCAGCGACGAGAACGACCAGGACAGCTCCTCCGGGTCCGCCGCTGCTGTGGCTGGCGCTGCGGCCGCCGGAACCATCGCTGCTGGCGGTGTTGCCGCCATGTACCATGACGACCCGCGCGCCCTCACGCCCATCACCGAGTCGGATGCGTCGCGCCACAACTCTGCTCGCCGCCCCGCAGCTGGCGCCGATGCTGAGGTCGGTACCGCGCTTGGTTCTCCCACGCCCGCCTCGAGAACTGTCCCAGCCACCAACATGGCCCCCCACGCGTACCAGCCGGAGGTCCCTCCCGGCCAGCAGGCATGGGGCCAGAACCAGTCGCGTGCTCCGGTGCAGAAGGGCGACGCTACTGTCGGTGCTGTCGCGGCGAACCCTACCGCTCCCCCCGTTCGACCAGTGTCTATGGCCACTTTCGGCAACCGCGAGTCAAGCGACTACATCAACTCTCCTGCGGCCAGCGTCTCGTCGCCCAGCCGCGATACCAGCATGCGCCAGGGAACGCTGCGCTCGGAGGACTCGCAGCCCACCGTCTGGTCGCAGTCCTCCGCTGCCACGCCGACTGCCGCCAGTCCTAACACGCCGTTGAACGCGTCCTATAACCCGTCGTTCGCAAGTCATATCCGAACCTCGCCGCCTGTGAATGGCGTGGCGAACGGCAACATCGCGAGGATGAGCCCGCCCGCCGTGCGGGACAGCCCCGCGCCTCCTCCCATCGCCAAGAGCCCTGGTATGATGCCCACTGCTGCTGCAGGTGTCGTACCGGAGGCTTCCAAGCCCGCCACTTCGCAGTTGGCTCAGCAGCAGCCGCAGAACGCGCAGGCATTCGCCCCCGGTCCTCAGGCAGCCCAGCCTCAGCTCGCTGGCCAGCCCTCGTCGCCGCCCGTCACTTCTCACCTGCCCCCCGCTGCTGCGGCGTCGCACTCTAGCCACAGCCACTCGAAGTCAAGCCACGCGACGATTCCGGCCGCCGCCGCTGGCGTCGCTGCAGCAGGGGCTGCTGCCTTTGGGGCTCAGGCCTTTGCGCGCCAGAGCCCCCCTCGCGGCAGTCCGCCTTCGGACAGCACCCTCCACCAGCCGAAGCCCTCGCGCTCCCAGCGCATGTCCATGACGGAGGTTCCAGGCCTGCGTGAGGAGCCCGCTGCCATGTACCTCATGAACATGGTGGAGGAGCCTGCTCTTCCTGCGGGTCTCCGGGGCAACAAGGTCGCCCCCGGCGCCGGCGCCGGCGCCGGCACTGCTCCTGCCGTGCCCCCCGCCCCTGCTGCCACTGCCATCACAACGAACGCTCCTCGCAACGCGTCGCCTGTTAGACAGGCTCCTGCGCCCGCCCAGGCGCCCGCATCGCCTCCAAAGGCGATGCCTGTCTCGCCAATCAAGGCTGCCCCTGCCCCTGCTGCGGCGCTTGCTGGCCCCGCTGCGACTGCGACGCGTGCGGCCGCTCCCCACACGTCCCCCCCTCCAAACATCTCCCCCCCGCCCGTATCCGCCAGCGGCCCCATGGCCAAGTCGATGCAAGCTAGCCCGCCGCAGCAACCGCAGCAGCCGCCGGCTGCGCCTGCCAACACGTCTCCCAGCTTCGCATCGACTGCGGTTCCTGTCGCTGCTGCTGGTGCTGGCGCTGCTGCGCTTGGTGCCGCCGCTGCCCACTACTCCCGGTCTCCTCCCGCCAAGGAGCCGTCGCCGTCGCGTTCCCCGGCTTCGGTTGGCTCGGACAAGCCCTCGCGGCCCACGATAGTGACTGCGTTCGACCAGCAGCAGTCGCATCACGGACGCCCGGGCGTCCAGCGCAAGCCATCTGGTGCGCGTGCGCAGCAGCAGCCATTGAGTGCGGTGAGAAGGGGCAGTGGAGGGTCTGGCGAGATGATCCCTGCGATTCAGGAGAGGGTGGAGGTTGGACGCAACGCCACGGTGCCAGGCACGGTTGACGACCATCACGTCTTGGCTTCACCAACTGCATCTGCCATCAACTCTACTACTTCTCCGACCACCCGTGCGCCCCCCAACGCCAACAAGATGCACGACTTTGCGCCAGACACCGCCGCCTTCCTCGCCTACGCCGACGAGCCCACCCCTGCTCCTGCGCATAACCGCGCCAAGCTCCCTTCCCCGCCCCAGCCCGCTCAGGAAGCACGTTCGTCATTCGCACCCTCCAAGCAGGCGGCCGAGCGTCGTGCCAAGGCCGAGGCTGCCGCTGCCGAGAGCCAGCGCGCGATGAACGTCCCCGGTGCTGGCAGGCAGAAGGCTGCCCAGAAGCCCGACAACTGGGACGGCAGCGACACGGACGAGAGCGAGGATGACGAGGAAGGTGCGGTCCCTGCCCAGGAGCGCCGCGGATCGCGTGCCTTGCCCTTGCTCCCTCAGCCTCCAACGATCCAGCAACCGCCTCATCAGCCCCAGCAGCAACAACAGCAGCAGCAGCAGCAGCAGTTCAGGCAGCAGCAGCAGTTTAACCAGCCGCAGCTCAACCAGCAGCCTTACCAGTCGCAGCAGCAATTCTATGGCGGCCCCGGGCCTGTCAACGGTGACCGCTTCGAGCTTCCCAACATGCACAACCTCTCAATCAACGACCCTCGCTATGACCGCCCTCGCTCCCGTTCCCCACCTGCCCCTCACCGCCATCTTCCCCAGCAGCCGCCACAGCTGCAGCAGCCTGCTCCCGAGCCCGAGGCCCCGCGCCAGCAGCAGCGTGCAGCCCCCTTGCCTCAGCCTCCAGCGGCCAAGACCAACGTATGGAACGCCAACTTCGAGGTCGAGCACGGCATGGACCGCAAGGGCACGTTCGTCGAGCTCGAGGAGCCGCAGGTTGCGCTCACGAAGGCGTTTACCCCAGGCGGTCTCATCCAGGCGGGCATGCAGGACAAGCGCGACCGCTCGGCCAAGCGCCAGGAGGAGGTTGCGCGCGAGACGGGCTCGGCACTTGTCAACGTGCCGGAGCCTCCTCCCCCTCCTCAGACTGGTCTCGTCGGTGCCGTGGCCGCGCACGAGCGCGACCGCAAGAACCCCGGCGGCATTGGTGCCACGCTCACCGACCGCGACCGCGAGCGCCGTCTTGCCGAGGACCGCCAGCGCAAGATCGAGGAGCTGCAGCGCCAGCAGATGGAGCACATGCAACAGCAGTACACCGGCGGTGGTATGTACCCCGGCCAGTTCCCCGGGTACGGCTACGGGATGCCTCCTATGGGCTTCAACGTGAGTCCACACCACTCGTCTCAAGCTAACGGGCAGCCTTACGGCATGCCGATGAACCCCGCCGCGCAGCAGCACGCCATGATGGCGGCGCAGATGGCATACCAGCAGACCATGATGGCCATGTCGCAAGCAGGCTCGCAGGCCGGTGACGCGCCCGACGGCCGCGTCTCGCCCCAGAGCCAGATGCGCATGTCGCCCCAGCCCTTCCAGATGGGCCAGATGCCGCCCATGGGTTTCCCAGGCTACGGTGGCATGCCGACCCAGAGCATGTATGGCGGCTTCGGTGGCTACGGCATGCCCGGCATGGGCCCCGGCTCGGCGTGGGGCGGCTCGCAGGCCCACTACCAGCAGGGCCTCGGTCCCGGCAATGGTGGCCACAGCCCCGTCGGCGGCTCGTACCCGGGCTCTGAGAGGGGCGACGAGCGCCAGGCCAGCTAAGGTTGGCGCGAACATCTCCACCCTCGTTGTGGTAGCTACGACTCGCACTAAGCAAAATTGTCGCAACGTCGAGTGTTCGTATGGACAGTTAGTTGATATCTATTTCTTATTCCGCTAGTAGGAGTTTCTTGTGATGGATACGTACAGATGCTTGATCTACAGCTTTGTGAGCGTTGGTTGCGTGCCGTTGATGTCGGTGGGGTGGACTGTCAGCTGATGTCCGTCCTGGCCCAGATCGCAACTTTTTTTTGCCTCCGCTTGGCAGTTGCAGTGGTGCAACACTGCCTCTGCCCAGAGTGCTCACTCGCACGATCCAGGCGCGACAGACGGGGCATGTCACCTGCTTGTGAGGCGACTCCAGCGTGCCCCGTCCCAGTTTCTGCTGCGCTGCGCCCCTTCTGCACCTCTACAGCCTCAGCCTCAGCTTCAGCAGCAGTGACCCCTCCCTCCTCCGCGCAACCCCGCGCAACACAACACAACACAACATGGTCATGCAGGTGGTGATCGCATATCACGATCTGGTACATAAACCCCTGGGGTGTCCTCTACATCCGTCCGTCCGCAACCGCACCAATGCGCGATACGCTTAGAAGCGGAGCTTGGAGAAGAACCAGCGGTTGTTGCCCTTGGCGTAGCGCTCCTCAAAGGCCTTCTTGATGGCCTTCTTCGAGTCCTCACGCTGGGTCGGCTCCTTGAAGGTGTCCGAGGTGACAGCGCCCTTGAGGTTCTCGAGCTCGAGGACGTAGCGGGTGGGGAGGAGGTGGGCGTAGTTGACGACCTTGATGAAGGGCTTGACCTTGGAGCGCTTGGCCACCTTCTTCTTGCCCATCGACTTGGTCACCTTGAGCGGGTAGCTGGGCGATTAGCATTGCTTTGACGCAGGTCTCCCTCGCCCAGTCGAGAACGCTGGATCGCTCGCCGATCTCTCGTTCTCGACCGCGGCTTCCGGGCCCGACTCACCGCTCAATGCCGGCAACGATGGCGTGGGGGTAGGGGCGCTCCTTGGTGCCCTCGTCGCGCTGCTGGATAACGACGACCTTCTTGCCGGCCTGACGGCCCGAGAGGACAACGGCAACCTTGCCGGGCTTGTAGACTGGGGTTAGTTTCCGCTCCAGAACGTCGGAGGCGCCGGCAGAGGGGAGGATGGAGGACTGGAAAGACTGGAGTGGGTGGCTGGACTTCGGCGCTCGTCCAAGGGTCGAAAAGCTGGCCCAGCAACGTTCTGAGGCCGGAGGAACTGTAGGACGTCGACGCAGACGTGCTGCGAGAGCGCTGTGTCGGACAGGTCGGTCGAGTGGAGATGCCGGGTGGAAGTGTCGATGGGGGATGGGGAGGGGGAAATCTTTCGAGGTGACCGCATCGCTCGAGCGATGCCCAGCGCCGTTTGTCGAGTCCAGTCCAGCCATCCAGTCCAGTCTCTCCGTCTCCTCCCTCGCCGCGCCGGCGCCGTCGCTCGCGGATGCTCACCCTTGACCACTGTGGGTTAGCACAAGCACTGCAAGTCTGGACCAGGACACCGGGACACAAGCACACCGCGACCAGTTCTGCGCTCCACGCTCCTCGCTCCGTCTCCGCACCCGCTGCGCACCCTGGGTGAACTCGCGCGCCGCACGGCAAGCGCACGCACGTCCCCCTCTCCTCATCGGCGTCACACGAACACCGACAACTTCTTCCCCAGGGCTCCCAACGCCGCCCAGCCTACTCCCTCCTTGTCCCCGCGCAATGCGTCTGCGCGGGCATGGTCGCGGTGTGCGTGTCGGTGTCGCCGGTGTCGTCTGAGGGTCGGGCAGCACTCACTTTTTGAGACTGTGGAAGCGTTAGTGGGACGACGAAAGCGGACCGACAACCAAACCGCTAGAATCCAGCACCAGACCCTGCCACAAACCATCTGTGAGCCGGAGATTTGCGGCAATATCAGTTTGGCCAGTTTCGCCTCGCAACTTTAGGCGCCAAGGTAGGCGGGGAGGTTCTTTGAGGAACCTATCCGCCACGTGGTCTGATTTCACGTGGACTTTAGGCCCGTGAGATTGTTGACGTAGTCTGGGCTGCGAGGAGGGATCAGCAGATCGGCAGTAGCAGGAGTCGACTGCCGCCCCTCGCGCATCTGTGCATTGCTCCACTGCCTAGTACATGCTGTCTGATGTTGTTGGGTTTGCAGATTCAGTTGGGCTTGTGGGGAGCTTGGCAACCGGATGAACTGGCGTGGCGTGAGAAGAGTGTGAAGGGGGAGGACAGCGGTTTGGTGCATCGGATGGGGTGGAGAGGAGGATACCAGGCGGAGCATGACGGCAGAGAGCGGAAGGTGGACGATCGGTATTGCCGTTGTCATAAAGCCATTCAGACTTCTCAGTAATGGAACTGGCGGGCGCAGTAATAATGACATAATGAGGCATTCTGTACCGAAGGTAACCGTCAGCACCTGCAACCAACACAACCTCTCCATCTCCATATCCTCCCTATCGCCATCGCCATCGCCATCGCCATCGCCATCGCCACCGCCATCGCCATCGCCATCGCCTAGCCCTAACGAGTCCCCTCCCCCATCACGCCCACGCCCACATTCACCCTCCCCATCTCCCTCTAAACCCATGCGTCCCCGCCCCCTGCGCTAATGGCGACGGACCGAGACGGTGAGGGCAGCCGTCCGCGGGGCACGCAGAACCCCACTCGCCGCAAGCCCAAGAAGAAGGCGCGCCCGATCCAGGAGCCCTATCTCGTCACGGCGCCGCCCAGCAGCCTCCGCACCGCGCCGCCCAACGATGCGGGCCTCATCCTCCCCTCGGCCTACGTGCGGAGCCTGCGTCCCCGCCCGCCCCCCTCACCTACCCCGCGGGGGCAGAGCTACGCCGCCAACTTCCTCGCCCCGCCGTCTATCATGGCGACGCCTCAGCCGAGGCCGGCCCCCTCTCCCGCCCCATCACGTGGATACGCGGCTGGCCTCCTCTCCCCGCCCTCGATCATGCCGGGCGGCCGGCCGAACGAGCCCCTCCAACATGGGCGGACGACACCGCGGGGCCGCCTTGGCTCACATCCCAACACGAGCCAGTCGAGCCTCCGCCCCTCCTCGCCAAACCCCGAAGTAGAGAGACCAACGACACCGACGCGGCGCCGGAGGCGGCGTGTTGTCCAGGAGTCTATTCGGCGTCGGCAACGCTCCGATACCGTCAACTCCGTGGAGGAGGGGCGCGCGATCGGCCTCGCCCGTGGTGCTAGCATGCGGAGGGTCAACCTCTGGGACGGTATGGTAGTGTGATGATTGGGCTGACGGCAGACCTCCCCACCGAGGAGGAGGCGCAAGGCGAGGATCCCCCGCCACCATTCCCCTTCCCCACAGCGTCCAACGTGCGCGCGCCGCCCACGTTCGAGGGCTTCCCTCCAATACCAGACTCTCCGCCACCGTCGTTCGACGCCGCCCTCGCGGCGCCCCTCGATGCGTCAGCGGAACCGGCATCATCCCACCCCCAAGCGCCATCTCCTCCCCAAGTACCACAATCAACACACCCCCAAGAATCCGCCCCATCTGCACCAGAACCGAGACCCCCAGCAGCTCCAACGCCCGTATCGCGACGCTCGCTTCCCACGCCCCCGACTGTGGGCACCCCTCCGTCTCCGGGACCCTCATCGAGCTCCGACGACGGGGATGACGACGATCGCAACGACCGGCGACAGTGGAACGCCGATATCCTCGCTGGATATACCCTCGAAGAGCGGGTTGCGCGCGAGGCCGCCCGCTTGGAGGCACGCATACCTCGTCTCGAGACGCCGCCGGACGCAGAAGCGCGACGACAAGAGGTCGAGGAGGAGAGACGACGCGAGGAAAGGCGACGAGATGACGAGAGGAGGCGAGAAGAGGAGAGGAGAAGGGTGGAAGAGGAGCAATGGCGAGAGGAAGACGCGCGGCGCAGAGCGGCGGCGGAAGCGGCCGAGCGCGAGGCCCTCGAAGCTGAGGCAAAGCGGGCGGCGGACGAAGCGGCACGTCGGGAAGCTGAGGCTGCTGCAAAACGACAAGCCGAAGCCGAGGCTGCACGGCAAGCGGAAGAAGCCGCCCGGCAGCGGAGACAGGAGGAAGCCGCTCGGCATCGGCGGCAAGAAGAGGAGGCGGCGCGCCTCCGCAGGCGAGAGGAGAAAGAGGAAGCCAGGCGCGCAGCTGAGGCTGAGGCTGAACGGCGCGCCGCGACGGCCGCCGCTATACGGCAAGCACAGGACGAGGCACGCCAACGTCTCAAGCATGCGGAGGAGGAGTCCCGGCGCGCCGAGGCCAAGGCCGCCGCCGCGCGGGAGCAAGAGGAGGCTGAGGCGAAAGCCCGCCGGGCCGAGGCCGCCGATGCGGCTATGCGCCGATACCAGGTCGACGAGGCGCTGCGCGAGGTCGCTGCCACGCACCCCGTGTCCCCGCCCGACTTCGACGCGGCGCGGTACGAGGTGACGCAGCGACTTGGCGGGCGAGCCGCGCCGCGCGCGGAGATCGTCGCGGCGGCCAAAGAGGCGTTGACGAAGAAGGCACGCATCGCGGCTGCTGGACAACCAGAGGAGGGTCTGCAGCCAACGCTGCCAGCGCAGTGGTTCAACGGCGGGATCGTGCGCGCGGAGGAACCGGACGTCGTGTACGACCTCGTCCCTGCGGCCCGACCGAAGTCGAAGTCTCCAAACCCGCCCACGGCAGCGAGCCAGGCCATTACGACTACGCCGCCTCGCACGGCGAGTACATCGCCCCGTGCGCTGGTCACACCGACGCAGCCCCTCTTCTCGTCCCCCGCCCAGCCTTACAGGCACAGAGTACAGGAATCGACCGAGATGCTCGAGAGCCCGCCACAGGGCCAGAGACCGAAGGAGGAGGGCCTCGCCCTCAGCGGTGTGGACCAGCGGCGGGCCTCGCACCCGGCCGGTCCACCGCCCCTTCCATCCCGCCCGCCGGAGGACTACGTGAACGAGTACCGCAGGCCGTCGGAGCCTACACTAAGCGCGGTTCCCGCAACGACCCCCGCGCCAACCGCACCGTCACCAGCGGAGTCCCCAGCTCCGTTCTTCACGCCCGTGCTCTCTAACGCTCCGTCTGTGATCTCGTCATCTCCGGCAGCTTCCCCACCTCTGGATCGCCACCCGGACCGGTTTCCAAGGTCACGTACGACATCAGCCTCGAGCTCTGGGCCCCGTCCGCAGATTCAATCGCGCTCCAGCTCTGGCTCAGTGCACTCGAAGGGTGGACGTCGGCTGAGCGGCCCGCGCTCCATCCCTCCCAAAGAGAAGGCGCAAAGTGTTCCCCCCGTGCCGACGATGCCCACGTCGCAGCCGCTGCGCTCCAGCTCCGCTGCCAAGTCGACATTGGAAGCCATCGTCGCATCTGGACCTCCGTCGCGCATTACAACCCCCGTTCCGCCGAGTGCTCCAACAACTGCGGCTACGCCCTCGCCTCGGCCAAGGGATGCAGCTGCGCTGGCTTCCCAACCCACGTCCGTCTTCCCCTCGCGTTCCGACTCCAACCCCTCATCCAAGCCGACCTCCGAGGCAATCTCCATGCCCACCTCACCTCGGCCATCCGAGCCCACGCCCACGCAGTCCCGGCGGCGGAGCAGTATCGCCTCGACAGACAGTCACGCGCCGCGATCCCGCTCCAGCTCGATCTCTGGCCCCCGTGCGATGCCCAAACCTCGGAAATCGTCCGGCGCGCACTCGGCCTCGCATGACGCGCCGCCCGTCCCTTCCGTTCCGGCACACCACAGAACCGGATCGGCGACAGCGGCGGCTCTTCAGGCGTACAAATTCCCTTCCGCGAAGCCGGATGCAGGCCAGCACCTGAATGAGCAGGCTCAGCAGCCGTCGAGTCAACAGACCCTCCCGCAGTTCAGCCCTATATCGGCCATCTCCCCGCGCGAAGAGGCCACTCCGATCCAGCCTCCCAAGAGAAGCGACAGTCTCTCGGCGTCGGACACGTCTGGGCACTTGCGCCGCCCGTCGCAGCCCTCCTCCTGGGCGCCGTCCAAGTCGCCCATCGGCAAAGCGCCCAGCAACCCGTCCCTCGACAGTCGGAGCGCATCGTCCGTGCCAACGCTCTCATTGTCGTCGTCGCGCACACAGTCACCTGTGGTGTCGGTGTCGCAGACACCGCCGCTCGGTCACCGTCCAGAGCAGGCGCATGTGCGGACGGAAAGCGATGACGTGCCTCCACCAGTGCCGCCCAAAGATGAGGTGTTCCTTGGCGCGCGTAGACCGTCCGCGGAGCCGCCCAGCCCCGCTCCGGGCGGGGCACACTACGGTCAACCTCTACCGGCTCGCAGAGGGACCACCGAGTCACAGACGGAGTCGGAGCGCTTCCAGCGGCTCTCGATCGGGCTCGGACGCGACTCGCGCTACGACCTGCTCAAGCACGTCCTCAGTCCGACGGACGAGGGGCCAGGGACCTCTCAACAGAGCCAAGGAAGCCTAGCTACGCCCCTAGCTACGCCCTCGACCACAACCGCGACTATGGAGGCCGTCCGGGACCTCGACCCGCTCGCGAACAAGGGAAAGCGCCCTGCAAACGGCGAGCGCCCTCCCACACCCGAACTGAGTGGTCTTATGGCGTCTTCGTCGGCCCTCCTCGCCCTGCTGGAGGAGGGAGCGGAGTCGTCGGCCCAGGGCGCAGCTAAGGCATCCGCCCATCGCGCACTGGAGGCGGAGCTCGCGCAGCAACGCGAGATAGAGCGCAGTATCCACGACCGCTCAGGCCAGGATACAAGCCACGACCTCGCTCTCGCTCTCGCCCTGCAGGAGGGTGACGACCCGAACACGGCGAACGACGAAGCACTTGCCGCGGCGCTGCAGGCTGATCTGGCACGCCAGCCCGCCCCGGCACCGCAGCCGCCGTCGAAGGAGGAGTGGCCCTCCCTCCCATCCAAGGGCAAGGAGCGTGCACCGCCGCCCAAGCCGAAGCGGCCACCTCCACCCCCTCCGCCGCGCAGCGAGGAGCTGTCTGCCACGAAGGAGTACGACCAGACGGCCCCGGCGCAGGCGGAACAAGCCTTGAGCGAGCGCGACCGCGTGCCGCCTAACAAGCGCGACACGCAGTACATGATCGCGTCGTTCCCCATCCCACCTGTGCCGAGTCGCTCCAACATCCCTACCCCACCAGCACCCCAGCTGCCACCCATCACGCCCTCGCGCCCGCTGAGCCAGTTCCCACCGCCACGGCCCGAGAGCCAGTTCTTCGCCTCCGACGCTCCGCCGCTCCCGAGCCAACCTGCACCGCCGCTCCCACTCCACACGGTCGTGCCGACGCAAGGTACCAACTCGTCTCCCGGGTCTACGCGCCCCGTCCCTCCTCCGCCGCCTTCCGCGCTCAAGAGCCGCCGGCCGCCCCCTCCCCCACCCCCTCGGCTGGGCGCAGAACCTCCACCGCTTCCGCCACGGAGTGCCCCGCTCATCCAGCTTGACGATGGGCCCGTCGCACCGGCGCACGCCCACCTCCGTCATCAGCCGATACATTCGTTCTCATCGTCCTCCTCGTCCCTACTGGATGACCCGAGGCACGACGACGCGAATGGAGCAGCGATCGCTCCGCTTCGCCCTGCGCTGCGCCCGCGTCCTCGGGGGCGTCGCGACCCGCCGCCCGTTCCACCTCGTCCTTGGGCAAGGATCGTTGAGGGGCAGCCCGCCAACCCATCTCCACCCGATTCCTTTCACACTGCGCTGCCGTCCAACCCGCTAAACCCTCCGCCGATCAGGCTTTCTGCTGAGAACGAGCGCTCGTCTCCCGACTCGCGGCGCAGCTCTGTCGCTGAGCTTGACCCCCGGCGCAGCTCCGCTTCCGACCCCGATCCGCGACGCAACTCGGCTGCCGCTGACCACGGACACAACCGCCTCAGCGTCGACCGCCCTTCGCTACACCGCACTGGCTCATCGTCGTCCAGCATGTTCGCCGGCATCAGATTGGATGCGCAAGGCCGCCTCATCGAGGACGAGCGGCCGACCATGAGACTCGCTGAGGCTGCGGTCCCTCCGGCTGCGGCGCCTTCTGCGGAGTCCGGGCCCTCTGACGCCGGCGTCACGGAGCCGCGGCGCGACTCTGGACCGTGGGCCGACATCACAGACGTGGATCTGTACGCCTCGCGCGTTATGGGCGGCTCGAACGAGTACGAGGGCCTAAACCACATCATCGACTTCCTGGGACCGGCCA
This sequence comes from Cutaneotrichosporon sp. PK4640, assembly GCA_023630115.1. Lineage (NCBI taxonomy): Eukaryota > Fungi > Basidiomycota > Tremellomycetes > Trichosporonales > Trichosporonaceae > Cutaneotrichosporon > Cutaneotrichosporon sp. PK4640. The sequence goes on from JAMALN010000173.1 coordinate 46,290, forward strand.
AGGCGCCCGGCGCGACGCCAGACGAACTGGCCACCCTCGTCCCTGCGCCCGTGGTGGTGGACAGCCGCCGCGTCAACGCTGCTGGCAAGGTCAAGATCAAGTTGAGCGTGCTCGGTGTGCGGGTGACCAACTGCCCCGTGTGCCTCGCGCAGTACCGTGGGGACGACGCGGCCGTGCTTCTCCCGTGCGGGCACATAACGCACGAGAGCTGCGCGCGGCGGTGGTTCAAGGAGAGCGACGCGTGTATGGTGTGCCGGAAGAAGCTGATTGACGACGGCGAATCTGGATGATGACCGAGGATGCTCATGTGCCATGCACGACTACAGTAAAATGAGTGTAGAACTGTACAATTACTGCATGTACGCATACTTAACAGCTGGATCTGCGCAGACGCGCCTGCCATGGGCTGGAGAGCGGGTGTTACCTACACGGGAACGTCGTCAAGTTCCAGTCACAGGTGACGCATAGCATGCATCCGAGCAGAGTCTTCGAGTATCACACCGTCGAACCAGTACCGGCCACAAACAATCTCCCGGAAGGTGAGGCCTACATGGCCTACCAGCCGACGCTACATATACCCACGTCTCGGGTCAGCACTCCTCGAGCATGTGGATGCGATCGACCAGCAGATCAGTGGATGTGGGGTAGAAGGCAACAGATCGCCGCGGCATGGCAATCAAAGGACGGGGCAGTGCCTTAGAGCGATCCGGTGCACCACCGCCACTCTCAATAGTCGAGGCACGGGTCACCTGAGCTGAGCTTGACGACGCACTGCCACTAATCTTGGTAACCTTGGGACCCGGGAGGGCCTGGCTGCCCGTTCCCGTCGTGTGAGGGGAATATCAAGCTGCCACGGCTCCCACGTCCTCGAAAAGTCTCAACGCACTCGCCATGACGCTCATCCGCGCGACGCGAACCACGACCACGGGCACAGCTGCCGCGTCGCGGGCGCTGTCCTCTTCGGCTCGCAGCCGGCGCCGCCCTCCTCGCCCTCGTGTACTTTGTGCGGCGGCGCAGAGTGGCACGCTACGAGTCGACGCCCGGCCCGTTCGAGATCGACGTAGAGCGCGGCGAGGTATATCCCCTCAACGTGCTCGGGCCGGGGACCACCAAGCTTGCGCACGAGTCCCCGCCGCCCTACCCGCCCGCCCGCCCCTACCCGAGGGAGGCGAGGGCAGAAGAACGGCCACGCCGCCCGCGCCGCGGGACTTGCCGCGGACGCCCGGTGGGGGAGACCCATGTACGACCCAGCGTGGAGGCGGTAAGCACGGACGGGGGGGCGGAAGACCAAGCGACGCGAAGATCATGTACGTATGTGGTGGCAGCGGACTGCCATCCCGGAGCGCGGGCAGCCGCGGCAACGGGTGTGAGCGGCGAGCCTTTCCGCCGAGTTTTGGGCATTTATTTCGTTCTGTCCCTTCGCCGTCGCTCGTTCATCCACTGCATCGACGATCGCACACGCGTCTTCCGTCCACCAAGGCGATCTTGAGGTGGGCGAGCTGGCGAGGTGGAATGGGTCCAGGCCGGACCTGGCTGCCACTCAAAATGACGGTATATCCCCGCCTGGGTGACGGACGACGGGCGCAGGATCTCCCAACCATGGGCTCCAGCGAGTGCGCCAGACCAGGATCGGGGTTTTAGGGATCCTCGTTCGTTTCCCACTGTCCGCAAGGGCGTAGGGGAGATGCATTTCGTTGCGTCACTATAACCCACTCCGGAAAAGCCAGTGCCACTGGCCGACACTTCGATTCTTTCAAAGCGCACAGAGTGACGGTAGAGGATATTCCCCGGCCCCAGTAGCGCCTGAACGGGGGTGTTTTGCGCGCGCAAGAGGCTCTCTGGTGGCAGCCGTACCGTGAGGAAGTGGGGAAAACCCACTGTGAGATGGGTGAAAGCCGGGATTCCACCTGGCAGCTATTTTGCACATCGGCACAGATTACAGGGGGGCTATCCAGAGTAGCTCGGTCGATTCTGAAGTGTCAGGATCCCTGTTGAGAGAGACACAGCGGCGGTAGACCAGATCGTTCGCTGACCGGCTGGCCACGCGCCGTGTTTTATATTCAGGCACCAGGAGTTTAACAAGCATCTCTGTTCGTATAGTGGCTAGTATGCTCGCTTGTCATTTGTTGTGACCGCGGGAGACCGGAGTTCAATTCTCCGACAGAGAGCATTCTTTAACTTTTGCGTTTTGCTCCCAATGCTGGTCAGGCGGAGCCCACGACACCCAGCCCACGCAAGGCCTATCGTCCTATCGACACGGCAGTGTTCCTCCAACCTTGTCCATTGACCACTTCGCCAAGCAATGCATGCATCAGCTAGCTACCACCATCTCGGGTCCCACTAGGCCGGGCTGGAGCGCACCGTCGGCGGTGTGGCCCTCCACCTAGCTAGTAGTGCTGGTGGCTCGTATGGATGCGACCTGTCCGCACTGCATCTGCTGGCGAGCTGAGTGCTTGTCGGCGTGTGGCGCTAGAGCAGCGAGTACCCCCGGCGCGCATCCCACATCGGCACCTTGCGGCGGGCCCCAAAGTCCAGACCCCGGGTCTGCAGGTACTCGACGACCTGGACGGACGAGGAGAGCGCGTTGAAGTATGTCTTCTCGGGCTTGACAAAGTGGCTCTCCAGCATGTACGCGATGTGGCGGTGGCTGGGGTCAGATGAGTTTGGGGGAGGAGCAGCTGGCCCTGCGCAGGGTACTCACAAGAGGGAGAAGATGAATCCGTAGTCGAGGCCGAGGTTGACAAAGTTCTCGACGGCGTGGACGGGCGTGCGTTCGTACCCTGCGAAGAGGGCCGGGCTGGGGTTAGCTGATCTCCTCTCTTCCTACCAGCTACTCACTTAGCCAGCAGCCCACGCGCGGCCATGACGCCATTCACGCCGCACTCTTGCCTCATCCTGTCCGCGTCTCCCAGGTCCCACAGGTCGCCGTTGGCGACGGTCGGCACCTCCCCCCTCACGCACTCGACGGCAAACGCGAGCTTGTCGAGGCTCACCGGCTCGGTGGAGGCCTGATGCCGTGTCCGCCCGTGGATAGTGATGTGGCTCACGCCCGCAGCGAGGGCTGTGCGCACGAGCTGCTCCGTCCGCCGCAGGTCTGGGTCGACGCGGATCTTGATGCTCACGGGCCACTCCCACCCCATGCGGTCATGCACGCACCGCACCATGTCCGCCACGAGCTCGGGTTTGCGGAGGAGCGCACACCCGATGCCCTCGGCGTACGCCCAGCGCTGGGGACACCCGCAGTTGATGTCGAGCCCGTCGACGTGGGGCGCGATGAGCTCGGCCGCGTCGGCCAGGCTCGGGCCGTTGGGGGACGCCATCTGGGCGAGGAGGGCACCGCGGACCAGCCGCGAGTTGGGGGTGGGCGGGATGGGGGAGGGGGGGAGGCGGGAGGTCGGGCGCGCGTCGTGGAGCGTCTTGGAGACGCCGACTTTCGTCGGAGGGGGATAGGAGGGAGGCCGCGGGTCGTCGTCGTCCCGCTCGTCCGAGATGCGTAGCGCCGCGAGCGCGGACAGGGCATCGGCGTCCTCTACTCGCGGGGGGTGCCGCCGCGGCTCCATCCAGAAGACGCCGCGCTCGTCCGAGCTCGTGGTGAGGTCGCTCACGCGCGCCTGCTGGCTGCGGCTGAACTCCTCCGCGAGGATCATGGGCGTGTGGGTGACCTGTCGTCAGCTTGCCTCACAGCGACACCAGCTGCACAGCTCCTGACTCACGTGCGTCTCATATAACGACACGAGGTGGCGGAAGGGCACTGGGGTTAGCTCGAAGAGTCGACTCAGGATAGCTACTGTGCCCATCACTCACGTTTGGAGCAGCGCACCAGCGGCGCGAGGACGTTGACCGTCTCGAGCTCGTTGAGCATCGTGCGGACCGGCAGGCGCTCGGGGGTGGGCTGGTCCGCCCATGCGGCGGCCGTGTCCTCGGCCATGTCGGCGGTGGCGGTGGTCTCGGGGGAGGGCATGGTGGAAGTGGAGGTGACAACAACGGTTGGTCGTGCTTCGAAATATTTGGCGGGGCCCACTTTCCGAAACTCTAATGCTCTCCATTAGGAGTAGTCGTAATGAGGGCCTAACTGCCCCACTCTGAAATGCCCCTGCCCGGTTGCGAACCAGGTCTTGAGATCAGCATTTTGCGCATACTGCCTCTCCCGTGCACACCCTCTTGGCCCTTCCCCACTGATACGCGACACCTGCCGTCCTCCCCGCCCAGAGGCTATAATTAACAGATGTTGTGACCATTCTATGACCCACTAAGAAACGGATCTCGCATGGGGCCGGGCTCATACGCTGGGGACATCACCCGGGTTGTGGAGAGCCTGTGTGGTCAGCCACCACTCGTCCTAGGACGCGACAGTACTCACGACTGCCTTGGCCTTCTCCATCGCCTCCAGCTCCGCCGAGCAGAGCTTGCCGGTCACCCACGTCTCCAACGCGGCCTGCTCCGCGGTCGGCAGAGTGGCGCGGTACTCGCTGAGGGAGTAGAACTTGATATCGTTGAGGAGCTGTTCGCCCAACTCGGGGTCCTCATTGTCCTCGAACCAGGGCGTCTCGGAGAGCATCGCCCGGAACCGCTCGTTGTCCTCTTCCTCCATCAGGTGATCAGGGCCCCAGTGGGCTAGCGAGTCGAGCCCAACAATCGTGATACGCACCCCCATGTCGGCTAGTACGCCGACGAGGTCGACGATTTCGCAGATCATGTCGGTCCTCCTTGCCATGAAGCGGCCGCGCTTGCTGGTTCTGCTGTTCTTCCTTTGGCTGGGAGCTGAGGCTGTCGTCGGCGACTTAGCGCCGTGGAAGATGAGGACGAACTCATCGGTAACTGGGTGGAGCGCAAGACGCAACTGGCCAGGGTCCGCATAGTGGAACTTGTCCTCGGGATGGGTCATGACGTTGACGACATAGCGCTTCAGCGAGCGGTCCATCAGCTCGCTGTCGTATGCGGGCACTTCCGTGACGCGATCCGAATCCCACCCGAGCACTTCCGCAAGGTTCTCGAAGATGACGAGAGTTTCCGGTGCATCGCGGAGCCTGCAAGCGGTCGTAATCCCTTTATAGATGTGGCGCTTAGGCGCGGTGCCATGCAGGGCAGGTAGATGAAGCAGAGTGTGTACGGCTTGCGCTGGGTGAGGGCGCCGTCCGGGTCGGCGTCAGAGAGAAACTCGATCAGATCCTGCACGCTCTGGGGGACGCCAGCCATGCCGACAACATCGACGAGACGTATGCGACGCAGATCGAACTCCTCGATGTCGAGCTCGTCGCCACCAAAGCCCAGATCGTCGTGGACAAGGGCGGCCGGCTTATGGATAACGGCACCCTGCGGGGAGTAGCGACACACCATGTCAAGGTCGTTCCCGCGATCCCACTCGCAGAAGGCTGGAAAGCGGCCCTGGGGCGTCGAGACGACGGTCTGCCCCGGTGGGCCCGCAGTGATCACGAGGTGCGAGCCGGCGAGAAGCGCGTCGGCGCGGAAACGCAGGTGGCGCGATACGCTGCGCAGGCTGATGAGCGAGGCGCGAGGGGCATTGTTCACGACGAGATCCAAGATATGTGGGTAGGCGTCGTGGTCGAGGGGCGCAGGGGGACGTTGGGTGGATGTGGTAGACATGATGGGCGTAGGCGTGGTCGTGGTGGACCTGGTGGACATGGTGGACATGGTGAGTAGGACAATGGGTGCATGTAGATGGTGGCCAAAGGTGACCAAAGCATCATGGCTCATGGCTGCATGACTGGCATAACGGCTTGGATCGACTTGGGTGAACAAAGGTACAGCTGAACATGTCAAGCAGCTCAACAAGTCATACGCGTATACAACTCGACATTACCTTTACGAGATTACAAACTCGTTTCGGGGGGGCTCGAACAAGGAAAGGGACAGCCCGATGTGGCCCGCCACCACGTCCGTCGAGCAGCGCGCGATAAGCTCATCCCCGATCAGAACGGAGACGTAGACATGCGAAGACGGCTGTAAGATTAGATACATGGTCGGGCCGGCGATGGGCTCTGTGGTTACCGAGACTGGAGCCGATCCAGGAGCTCGCTAAAGCGAGGCTCGCGCCCGCTGCTGATCTGCACTTCTATGCATTGACATGTACAACTATGCTGGTGGCGGATATCCCTATGCTGTGGTGGGGCTGGGGCA
>JAMALN010000174.1:0-52376 GCA_023630115.1 Cutaneotrichosporon sp. PK4640
CATGCTGCCCTTCTGAAACACGGCGCGCTAAAGCTCAAGCGGCATCGACAGCCCCAAAGTTGACAGCCGCTGCCGCTGCCGCCTGCCGCCGTCGCCAGTCGGTCCAGCCGTCCGTCCCCGCAACCGACATTGATCCTTCCCCTACCCCTCGCATCTGCTCCACCAACGCCTTCGCTTCTGCACCCCCCGCCCCCCCAACGCAGTTGCGCCAACCCCAGCCGCCAGCACCCCCACCCGTCCCGAACGAATTTCGTGCGGCGCGCTTCATCCCGCTGCCCCCTTGTCCCTTGCCCGCGCCGGCTAGCCAGAACGTCTTGGCTGCCGCGGACCCCCGGCCAACGACCCGTCGTTGACACCGGGACCCAACCCCGCCGCGCGCGCCAGCACCCACGCGCACACTCGACCTGCGCCGGTATCTCAACATGACGGCCGACACAAACTCACAGGGTGCACCTGACGAGCCCACGGGCATCGGCGTCAACGGCCCCGGCAACCACAACCCCGATACTCTTGAGGCGGCGCTCTCATCCTTTCCGTCGCCGCCAGGCCGGAATGGCAGCATCTCGAGCAGGTTCACCGGCGTGGATCCGCTCGACTCGTCAAACCCCATCGCCGGACACATGCCGGGCACCTTTCCCGATGAGTGAGTCGCCCGCCGTTCCGCCCGCCCGCCCGCCCACTATTGTGCTAGCGAGAATCCTTGTTCTGACGCACAGCAGCCTCGCGACGTTTGATGGCCCGTCTTCGGCTCCCCCCACGCCCTCCGTCATATCCGTCACGCACCCTTCGCAGTTCATCCACACACACCACCCGCGCCGCGGATCCCTCACCCCGTTGGGCCTGAATGTCATCTCGCCCGTTGCACCCCAACTTCTGCAGCTCGACGGCGCCGGCGGCTTTCTAGACGGCGGCTCGCCCTTTGGCTCGTCCCCCATGCGCACTGTCGGCTTCCACGCACCAGACGGCACCGCGTACACACTAGACGCGCCACGGCGTGACTCGGTCGCGACAGTATCCAGCTCGGCGTCCAAGACGAGTGTGGCTTCCAACCTCACTGCGACGAGGCCAGGCTACTCATCAAGCGTCTACCGCCGCTCTTCCTTAACACCCTCCTTGCAAAGTCTGCCTGCGGGGTCATCTTCCCAACCATTGTCAACACAACGGTCCACTCCATTGTTCGACTCCAGTCGCCGGCGAGGGTCCCTTACCCCCTCCGTTCCCACTCTCTCGGCCCCATCCCCAACACGCGCGCTCGTTGCGGGCAGGTTGGTGGCCAAGTCGTCCGCGAATGATCTTCCAATACACGCGCACACTGCGGACATTCTCGCCGAAAGGCGAGGGAGTGCGGCAGCGCTCCAAGCCGAGAGCAGGCGAGGCAGCCTTCCTCAGCTTTACTACGGTGCCTGGACCGGACCAGGAGACCGGAGGGGCAGTGGCAGTGGCGAGAGCGACATCGGCCAGGGGACGATAAGGCGCGGGTTCAAGTTCGGCTCGATAAACTCGGCCGAGCAGGACCTGGAGGGAGCCGCCGGCTCCCTTCAACGTATCGCACAGGTCTCCTCGGCCAAGAGGTCGGAGGCGGCCTCTGCGTTTGAGGAAGCTGAGCAGGCCGAAGCAGAGCGCCAACGGCGAGCCTTCCTCGCTGCAACCTATGGGGAAGAAGGCCGCCGCGCTCGGTCACGGCTCAGCCTGGGCGGCAACTCTGCGACTGCTTCGCCAGCATCACCAGCTTCGACGCGCCGCCAGAGCTTGGTACTCTGGGAGCGTATCAAGGGCAGCTCAAGTTCGTCCTCGGCTGGGCACGGGACACCAGCAGGAAACTTGACTACGGCCTCTTCAGGCGAGGACCTGGTCGCGATAAGGCGCCCAAGCCTGCCTGTCAACATCCCCCGGACGCCGCGTGCGGATCTTGCCGCATTGTTCGACGATCAGACAGTATGGGACAACCCTGACCACCTTCCAGACGTGGAAAACGCAGGCGTGAGTGGTTGAGCGAGGTGTGCAGGTCGAGGGCCCAAGGGCTCGTGCGCCGCGGGTGGTGGCATGTGCCGCGGTCCTCGCTCGCTCGCACCCAGGTACAGAAAAAGACTGACCCTAGCAGGCTACCCCTCAACGTCCACTCCCTCCACTCCTCCCTCTTTCCGACCCCGTGCCCCGTCTCCTCCCCTCAACTCTCGCCTTGCATCGCGCTTCTCATCTGCTTAATGCCCGCAACCTCTCCTCTGAACCACTGCCTGCACCACTGCCCGCCACTCTCCACCCTCCACAGCCCGTCGACCTGTCCGAGTTCGACATCGACTTCATCCTCGCTGGTTCGCGATCCCAACTCGGCCGCGCCGGCAGCAAAAGCTCACTACGTCGCAGCCACCAGAGCGGGAGGGGGAGCGAGGAGAGCGTAGGGCAAGGGGGCCGCCCCGGCCTCGAGGAGGAGGACTCGTTTGCCAAGTTTGTCGGCGCCTTCGACGACGAGTATGGAGGCCGTCGCGGCGAATGGACGTTCCGCGCGCTCCCCCGACCCATGCAGCCGGCAGGGAAGAATCCGACACGGCCAGTACCCCGCGCGGAATGGGAGTCGCCAGGCGCGGGCCGGTACGAAATCTACCCGAGCGGCGACGTGCGCTCCGTCGAGTCGGGCAGCGTCTGGCGCGTCAAGCGGACGTCTACGAGAGAGTACGAGCTGGAGCAGCCCATGCCCGGGCTCCTGCCCGCGGTCAGCGTCGACAAGCCACCAGGGAACGCCCCACAACCCATCGTCCTGTCGCCGTGCAGCGCGTACGCCCTGGTCTCCAAGTCGGTCCACACCGAGAACGGAGGCGTCAAGCTTCCCATCCCAGTGCACCGCGAACTCTCGAGGAACAGCCGCTTCTCGCGCCGCTTCGTTGCTGCCGCCCGCAACCGCCAAAGCGTTACGGACTCTCTGCTCGAGGGCGAGGAGCGCAGGCGCACAGGCAGTCAGGACTCGGGCGCCACCGCCACCGCACAGGCCCAGCCTATCCAGCCCATCCAGCCACCTCGAGCTCCGGCCATGCGCCAGCAGAACTCGAACACGTCCAGCACCTCCAACAACTCGCTGCCGTCCCTCTCCCCTCCCAAAGGCGAGAACAGTGGTGGCAAAGAGAAGCGGAGCAAGGGCAGGAAGGACACCGATGAGGACAAGAAGAAGGACAAGGGCTTCTCGGGTGTGCTCAAGCGCGGGTTATTCAAGGCGACCAACATGCTGGAGGAGAGCAAGGAGAGCAGCCGCAAGTTCTGGCCCAACGGCAACAGTGGCAGCCTCAAGACCTCGGCGCCTATACACCGCACGCTGCCCCACCAGAACTCGGACCGGAGCGACTCGGCGTCGGCTTCGTCGCAGCACTCGAGCAAGTACACCAGCGAGAGCGCCGACGAGGAGCAGCCGGATGAGCTGTTCGGGTCCCTGGGCCTTGGCATCGAGGATGAGCAGAACGGTGGCCTCCCGTGGAAGGAGGGCAAGGCGTGGGAGGTTGTGCCCGAGGACGCGCTGGCCATGGTCCTGCCCATCTTGTCGGACAAGAGCGCTCCAGCACTGCCTCACACCGCGGCCACCAGGGCGTTCATCAACCCCTTCTTCGTCGATGGCCCGCGCCAGGCGCTCCTCGTATGGTTCACGCCGTTCAACTCGTCCGGCTCGTCCAACTACATCGACAGCCCAAAGAGACAGGGCTCGTCGACGCTCTTCAAGATCACCGAGGCGCCGAACCACGAGGTGTGGGAGGGTGGCAACACAATGTCTTCGTCGCTCGCGCGACTGCCCAAGCTGCTGCGGCCGCGGGGCAGCCGTGCTGACCACACGTCCGGGCTGAAGCACGTTCCAGTACGCCCGCCGACAGCGACGCCGCCGACCGACGACGACGGGGATCCGTCGCGCTCCTCGTCGAGAGCGTCGCGCAACCTCCAGCCGCTGCCGTTCCGAGGGTACCGCGTAGTCGCAAAGGTTGTCGACACCGAGGACCTGCGCGCCGAGCCCGAGGTCCCCGTCATCCCACTCGAGGCCTGGACCGAGCAGCTGCGTACGGGCAAGCCAGCCGGTATCCACACGCCTCCTCTGGACGGGCGCATTGACGAGGAGCCGAGCCGCTCGCCCTCGCTTGCGGACAATGACTCGTCGGTCATGAGCGGACGCTCGTTCCCAACCGTCATCGCGGTGTGCCACAACCAGTCGAGCGGCGTCGAGTTCGTACTCGAGGGCCTGGACCGCCTCGGCCTGTGCAAGGGCGAGAGCGCATGGGGACCGACCGGCTACGAGGAGTGGCGCGGAACTGGGCTGAGCGACAGCGGTCGGCAGATGCTCGACCTGCTCTGGGCCGGGTGCACGGCCGTCATGGGTGTGTAGTGTATGTTGAGTGGATGTTGCTCTGTAGTTTTCTTTTTTGGGCATGGATGCATGCATGTTGCATTGGCAGCGCGTGGGTGTGAGCAGTACAAGCTGTCGAGCGCGGGACATGTACACGGCGAAGCATTGCTTGCGTCCGTACACGGCGAACTTGTACGCGGCGAACTTGAGCCAGCACACGCCGACACGCCGACACGGAGGTTCTGCGGAGCATGATGCCGGGCCTTTACCACGCCGAGACATGGCGGGCGGGCCCCGGCCAGGGTCCGCGTAAAATGGCGTGAGACAGACGCGCCCCTCACACAGCCTCCGACCAAGCCGAGCTTTCACTGTCTCAGGATATCGCCGAGCTCCTGTCTGCTGCCTCTGCAGGGCGCGATTTTTCTCTGGCGCCGCCCTGTGCTCTCGACCAACAGACCGCCGTTGTGCACACGTAGTTGGGCGTCATGGCTTGTGCCGCTGACGCTTGCGCGAGGGAGTGCAGGGGCGGCGAGGGGCCGCAGAATAGATTTGGCAGATTGTCAGGTGAGGCTGACGGATGCAGGAGAGGGGCGGAGGGCGGGACGGGAGAGGAGCGTTGCAGCTGAGAGGAGATCAGGTACCGCATCATCAGGCCATGCAGCCAAACACGACACCTTTTCGGATGGGAGATTGTTGATCCGGCGCAGTAACACCCAAAGTTGAACCGCCGCAGCTGTCGTCAGCTCTAGCCTCTGGCCCAGGATCTGCTCCATCGGGACCATGCTCGGACACCACGGAGGCATTCCTCCCCTCTAACAGCCTTTCCTCCCTCTCTTCTCCTGCCCTCTTGCTGCCCTCTTGCTGCCTGACACTCCATCCTTTGCTTACTCTCGGGCTCTCGGGGCCTTGGCATGTATCGGCGGGTCTGGGCACTCCTTCAGCCACAGACCAAGACAAGGCAACCAACGTCAACCACTGCCATCAACCATCACTCACCATTCCTTCCATCAGCTCTTGCTCGCCGTCTCTTGTCGGTGCACCCCATTCCCCTCTCCCGTATCCGACCTCCGAACGCCCCTCCACCACATCGCCCGATGCGCAACTAGGACCTCCACTCGTCCGACGGCCTGGCTCCGCCACCCACACACTCGCTTAGCTTGCCCATCGCACACGTCCGACACCGTTCCTCGCCCCCACATTCCCACCCGCGGCCCGCACCCACCGCGCCGCCCCCGCGCCCCGCCCGCCCATGCCCTCGTACGAGCTCAGTGGCGTCGCCGCCGCCGGCATGCCGGGGGGCGTGGCGGCGGGCGTCGGCGGCCCCGCGGCGGCGCGCAAGCGCGCGCGCATCAAGAAACCCCACCGGCTCGGCGTGCGCTCCGCCCTCTCGACGTTTGCGAGCCACCTCGCCCCACCAGCGCACCCGGACCTCGGGATGCTCGCGTCGCCGATGAACGGGAGCGCGTCGTCGTCGTCGGGGAGCATCTCGAGCCGCTCCAACCTCGCACGGACGCACAGCACGAGCACGCAGTTTGGGAGCCAGCGGAAGCGCGGCGGGTGGATGCTCGCCGACGACGCAGAGTACCGCTGTCCCCGGAGAGAGGAGGAGGAGGAGGAGGGCGCCGAGGCGCCGAGCGTGCATGCCGTCGTTATTGACGGGTCCTTTGGGCCGATCCGGCGGCTCAGCGTCGACAGCACCATCGAAAAGGAGAGCGTGCAGGAGACGGCGAGCGTCGCGAGCACGCGCACGACGACGGGCCGCGTCTCGTCGTGGCTCCGCGACACCATCATCGTCCCGCTCTTCCACTACGCTGATAGCCGCTTCCCCGACGCCCGCATGGAGCGGCAGTTTACTCGCGAGGTGAGGCTGACAAAGAAGGGAGCTGACGCTAGCGCTGGATCGCCGAGAAGAGCAGCGCAATGCTGGCAGCCTGCTTCCTTGTTGTCCAGTACATCCTCTTTGCGGTGCTGCAAGAAAAGCACGAGGCCTACCACTACTATGCGTACATCGGCATCGTCGGCTTCTTCACCATCCCGATCCCATTCATGGTAGGGTTCAATGGCCCGCGGCGCTTCCAATGGCTGTACCAGCCCTTTGTCCTCTGTGCGACCTGGTCGACGGGCTACCTGCAGAGCATTGAAATGGTACGTGCCAGCCTCTTCGGCCCTTCACTCCTCGGCCGAGTGCCGGTCGTCGTCATGCCCCACACCTCCCCCACTCTGACATCAGTACCGGTGCGGTTACAAGTTTGGCGAGGGATCGCCTCAGAACAAGTGCGGCAATCGCATGTTCTTGTACATGTTCGGGCTGCTGTTCGGCTTGCCGACCATCGCGATGATCGGCCTGTGGGGCCAGCGTGTGCTGTGCGTCATGATGGCCGCCGTCTACATGATCATGACGATGATCTTCTTCGTACCAGGCTGGAACCGGCAGCAGCCGTGGGTGCGACAGCCCGTGTGCCTCGTCCTCTACCACATCTACATCAGCATGTGGGTGTACTGGCGCGAGCGGGCGGACCGGCAGATCTTCCTGCTGCGCCAGCAGCTGCGCACGCAGTACACCGAGCTGCAGACAGCGCAGACGATGGAGCGCCGCGCCGAGCACAGCAAGAAGCAGTTTGTCTCGTACATCTTCCACGAGGTGCGCGTGCCGCTCAACACGGCTATGCTCGCCGTACAGAATCTCGAGGGCGAGGGCGTGTTCAAGACCTTGGACGAAGACCAGGGCGTGATGGTGCACGGGTTGACGTCGAGTCTGGGGATGATGGAGAAGGTGAGTGCTCGTGGTGTCGCGACCTGTGCGGACAAGACGCTGACTGCAGGTCTTAAACGACGTGCTGTCATTCAACCGCATGGAATCCGGAAAACTCACGCAGGCGCGCAAGCCGTTCGACTTCCACAAGTCGGTACAAGTTGTGGCCCTCTCGCACCGTGGCCAGGCGGATGCGACCCACGTCGAGTTCAGCATGGTGCTCGACCCACGCATCGACAGTCTCGGCCTGCTGGTGGGCGACGAGATGCGCCTCCGGCAGATGCTGAGCAACATCGTCTCCAACGCGCTCAAGTTTACGCGCGTGGGCAGCGTCACCGTTGTGACCCGCCTGCTCGCGCCCTCCGACGACGAGGGCATCCCGGTCACCGACGAGGGGGCCCCGAGCGATGGCACCTTTGGGACCGGAACGACCGCCGTGTCAGACAAGGACCGCGACGACGTCGAGCTCGGGTTGAACGAGAAGCGCAGCTCGCTCGTCCCGCCCTCAAGCGGGTCGCGGCGCTCGCGCGAGAAACGCTTCGCGATCGTCCGCGTCGAGGTACACGACTCCGGGCCCGGACTGCGCCCGGCCGACTTGGTCGACAACAGACTCTTCTCGCCTTACGTCCAGACCGAAATCGGCCGGCGGCAGGGCGGCAAGGGCTCGGGCCTGGGCCTCGCGCTCGTGATGCAGCTCATCAAGATCAGCGGCGGGCGCCTCGGCGTCGACTCAAAGCTCGGCGTCGGCAGCACCTTCTGGTTCGAGCTGCAGTACCCGCTCCTCGACGCGCCGCACACTGAACCAACCTCGCCCTCGCTCTTCGGGGGCTACGACCGCCCATCCTCCACGCCAAAGCGGCGATGGGGATCGACCGGCTCGGACGTGGTACACGAGCGCCGCACAAGCGCGCCAGAGCCGAGGCGATCGCTCCAGCGCGCCCGCCTGTCCTCCCTTCCCGAGATGATCAGCGCGAGTACCACGTCGGAGAGCGACGCCGAGCACTCGCGCGCGCGGTCACGCGCTGGGAGCAGCACCAGTGCCAGCACATACGCCTCGGTGCAGGTCTGGGACCAGCAGTGGGCGCTGGACTCGACGTGTCCGCCGCCGCACAACGGCAGCGAGGCACCCAACGGCACGGTGGCGGCGGAGTTCGCCCCAATCACAACCGTGATCTCGCCGACGTCTACCGCGCCTCCGCCGGCGCCAGGGGGGTCCCCACCCCGCCCCCCGCCGCAGCCTCTCGCGGCGCCCGTACCGCTCGCGCCGCGCACGCCTCCGCGCACGCCCCCGCCCCGCCGGCAGCGGCAGCGCCTGGGCGACGGGCTGAGCGTCCTCGTCGTGGACGACGACACGCTCACGCGCCGCCTCATGACGCGCATGCTCCAGCGCCTCGGCGCGGACGTGAGCAACGCCGAGAACGGGCAGAGCGCCCTCGACGCCATCGCCACGAACGACTTTGACGTCGTGTTCCTCGACAACCAGATGCCGCTCATGTCCGGTGTCGAGGCCGTGCGCGTCCTGCGTGCCCGCGGGAGCCAGCTCTTCGTCGTCGGGTGTACGGGCAACGCGCTCGAGGAGGACCAGCACGAGTACCGCTCTGCCGGGGCCGACGCGATCCTCCCCAAGCCGGTGCACCAGCAGGACATGGAGGCCAAGCTTGTCGAGGCGCGCGAGCGCAAGCGCGTGCGGGAGAGCGCGCCGAGCTCGCCGGGGAGCGGGGACACGGCGACCCCGGGGAGGCAGGGCGGGCCGGGAGATACACACGGCGGCGGCGGGGCCGCGGAGGCGTAGTTTGTTCGCTTAATCTGTTGTAGGCATTATGCTCACCTCTTGATTCGCTCCACCGGCTCCGAGCGCCGTGGTCGTAATGACTTCCGGCAACACAGGCACTATCGACACTAATAGTGTAATGGCGGTCTGGCATGTGGCGCGCCGCCGCATTCCACATCGGACTCCGAAGGCACAGCCCGACGCGCGACGCGTCACGGCGCCTGCCTCGGCGCTGGATCAAGATCTGGGCACCTGTGTGCTGCATGCCGCGTGCCCCGATGTGCCGTGTATCGTTGTTCCAGAAGAACAGATGAACAGGGCAAGGGCCGACACGTGCCGTTGCCGGCGGCACCGGACGTTCGGGCACGCCTCGGTCGACTCCGACCCCAACATGCCCAACATGCCCTGCCCACACCACTCCAACTGCTCATGCTGCTCACCCTGCTCCATGACATGCGCAGCACGCAACCTGGCCCTGCTCGCGTGCCCACGTCGATGATGCACCGGCCGAGCGGAAACGGGCCAGACTATGACGTATGCCCCCGCGTGATCGACAGGTCCGGGGGACCTGGGGTTGGGCCTTAGTGATAGTCCACGCAGGCGCGTCCCTCATATATAAGATATCTCTACAGCTGTTGACGCTTCCCACCCACCACCATGTTCCGCACCCGCCCCCTCGCACGCGCCTTCGCGCCCCGCCTCCCCACCCGCCTCCCCTCGCGCCCGCTCGCGCGCGGCATCGCGACAACCCCACCCGCGCCAGTTAACCCGTCGCTCACGGCGCAGGATGGGGGGAACGAGGAGGCGCCGCACTCGGGCATCAACGTCGACACGCCTGTGCGCATGGACACGTGAGTGCGAGGCTGGGGGGTGGCTGCGGGCTGAAGGTGGAGCGGGCTGTCGGAGCTTGACCACTGAGCGGGCTGAGCGAGCTGCCGAGCGGCTGAGCCGGTGAGCTCATGGGTGCGGCGACTCGATTCCGGTGCAACCTTGCGCCCTCCTGCCCCGTCTGCACGATCGCCAGATCGCCAGCCCGAGGACAGCACCGCAACGTGACGCTCCACGCCCTCCCCTGCCCCTTGAGTGACTAGCTGACACCAGTGCGCCCCAGCCCGCCCCCGGCGACGACTTCCCGATCGTCATGGTCGGCGCTGGCGTGAGTAGGCGACGCTGCCCCGCTCACCCCAGAACATCATGTTCGGCTCGCAGGCCGGGCCGTGGAACCACTCCTTCCGCATCGAGCACAAGCTCGGCCCGCGCCTCAAGGTCACGGCGCTGATCGACCCGGACGCCCCGCGCGCCCGCGGCGTCCTGCAGAAGAAGTGCGACAGCTTCGTCAAGTCGGCGTACGAGGACACGCAGGTGTACCCGAACATCGGCGCGTACGCCGCGGCGCTCAAGGCGAGCGGCGGGCCCGATCCGCGGTGCGTGCCCCGCCAACAAGACTGACGCCAGCGCCATCATCGTGGGCACCCCGCCGGCGTTCCGCGGCGGCGTGGCCGCGGGCCGCACCCTCGAGCTCGATCTCATAAAGCACTTCCCCGCCGTCGGGTACTTTATAGAGAAGCCTGTGTCGACCGCGCCCATCGACGAGGTCAAGCGCGTCGCGGCCGAGCTCGTGCGGAACAAGAACGTCGTGAGCGTCGGGTACATGCTGCGCTACCTGCGCTGCGTGCAGAAGATGAAGCAGATCATCCACGACAACAACCTGACCGTCATGGCGACGAACGCGCGTTATGTGAGTCGGGGGAGGTGTAGGACACCGCCGGGGCAGATCAGCTAGACGGCTTCCCTCGCCGGGCAGCCCTCGCTTCGCTCGGCCCCGCTGACCCCAGTCCGCGGCGTACCAGTCGATCGACAAGCCCGCGTGGTGGGACAAGTCCAAGGACATGGGCCCCGTCATCGAGCAGGGCACGCACTTCTGCGACCTGTCGCGCTACTTTGGCGGCGACGTCGACATCGGCTCGGTCGTGGCGCACTCGGTCGAGTTCGACGAGGCGCCGGGCCAGCTCTCGGCGATCCCGATCGACGAGACCGCGATCCCCGAGGACCAGCGCATCCCGCGCATCACCGCCGCCGTGTGGAAGTACGCCAACGGCGCCGTGGGCAGCTTTACGCACACCGTCGCGCTGCAGGGCACGCTGTACGACTGCGAGCTCGAGGTCTGGGCGGACGGGTACCACATGCGCCTGATCGACCCGTACAATGCGCCGCAGCTGCTCGTGCGCCGGCCGGGGGACGACCACAACGAGCGGCACCAGTTTACCGACGACGACCCGTTCTTCTCGGAGATGAGCGCGTTCATCGACAGCGTAGAGGGCAAGCCCGACAGCCATATCCTCAGCTCGTTTGAGGACGCCACCAAGACGTACGAGCTTACCTGGGCCATCCGCCTCGCGTCCGAGAAGAGCGCGGCGGCGCGCAAGGCCGCCGCCAAGGCGTAGAGGTAGAAGTATTGTTCAATGTATCATAGTGCGTGGACATGGGATGCGTCACGGTCAGAGTGGGCGCCTCGGTCAGTGTACCTCCCTCATTCATGGCTCCTCAAACTCTGCACTGGACATACTCTAACATCGCGCGGGTATACCGTGCAGGGTACTAGACAGATCGAGCCATGAGGCGACTCGTTTTGGGTGGCCGAGGCCAGACGAGGGCAGAGGGCAGATGCCGCTCGAGAGAGGGTGGACGTTGGACTTACCTGGTCGCTGGGGTTAGTATATGGTGCGGCCGCTGCCGCGCGTTCGCGGGTGTGTAACACGCGGGGGAGTTGAGGATGCGCTGTCGTAATGTCGTGCAATGTCGTGGACGGCTGGTGGTGGTGAGGGTGGGAACTGTGGGGATGTTTAAAGCGTGGGTGTGGGATGCGCTGCTGGGCCATGCAGAGGAAGACGCCGAGACAAGTCGCGCAAGGCGCAGGCGGGACGCCGCGTGCAGACGCGCTAGTCGGCTTGACGCATTACGCTGTTGTCAGCTATTGTCCGGGGAGGCCGAAGCTGCACTCACCATCCACCCGCGACTTCTTGGCCGCCACTTCATCGCCCTCCTCAACTTCAGAGAGGGGGCGTTTCCGCGGCGACGAGTTGCCGTTGGCCGGCTCCTCGCCATCCTCAGCGAGCTCATCTTCCTCGCCCGCTTCGAACTCCTCTCCCTCGCCGTTGTCGTACTCCTCGTACTCCTCGCCCTCTTCGTCATAATGCTCGTCCCCTTCTTCACCCTCCTCTTCGTAGTGCTCGTCGGCGTCGAGCTCGTCTTCCTCGTACTCTTCGCCGTCTTCAGCGAGCTCTTCGTGCCCATCGGCGTGCTCGTGCTCATCTTCCGCATGCTTTTCTTGCACGTCTTCAGCGAGCGTGGACGCGTCTTGCTGCTCATCGTCGCCGGCGAGCTCGTCTTCTTCGTCCTCCTCGAGGGTTGGCGCTAGGCTGTCATCTGATGTCAGCTCGGCCCAAGAGAACTGCTCACCTCCGTCAACGGGCTCCTCGGCCGACGCGGCGAGCGCAGCATCACCAATGTGGTCGACACCGTACTCGTCCCCGTCGTCATACTCGTCGGCATCTGTCCCCTCGACGGTGTCGACAGGCTCCGCCTGCTCCTCGGTGTCGGCGACGGCGAGGTCGTCGACGGGCTCGGCAGCACCGGCATCCTCAGCTTGTTCTTCGGCCTCGACGACCCCGGTCGGCGCGGCTACGTCGGCGTCCTCTGCGCCTGCGCCGCGGGTGTCGGTGACAGCTTCGGCCTCTGGCTCCGGCTCCGGCTCGTCGGCTTCGGCCTCGGCAGGTTCGGGTTGTTCGTCACCGTCGCCCTCGGCGTAGTGTTGATCATCGCCCTCGCCCTCGGCGTACTCCTCGACGTAGTACTCGCCCTCGCCTTCGGCCTCGGCGCCCTCCTCGAGGGCTTTCTCGTCCTTGCCCTCTTCCTGGGTATGCTCGGCGGTGACGTCGCCGTCGTCTTGGACGAGCTCGTCGTCGACAGTGACGTCGCCCTCTGCAGGCTCGCCCTCAGCCTCGCCTTCCTCAAGGGCAGGCTCGGCGACAGGCGCGTCGACGTTCGGAGCAGGCTCCTCGACGCCCTCGGCGTACTGCTCCTCGGCGTCATGACCCTCGCCATGTTCACCAGCGTAGGCCTCCTCCCCCTCCTCTCCCTCCCACTCCTCGCCCCACTCCTCGGGGCCCTCTTCGCTGCGCTCGCGCTCCTCGGCAGCCTCGATCTCGCGGCGGATAGCCTCGAAGCGCGTGATGAAGCGGTGCGGCTCGTCCGTCACGAACAGCTGCACGGGCGTCGGAAGCCCACAGCCCTCGTGCATCGCAAGGATGTCGAGGAGGGTGACGTTCGCGAGGTGGATGTCGTCCTGGAGTTAGCACTATCCCAGTTCCCAACGGCGCGCGGAAGCACTCACCTCGCCCATGCGCAAGTCCATCATCTTCTCGGTCACGACCATCTCGTTATTGAGCTCGACGCCCTCCTTGACGAGCTCGCCGCGGACGTGCTCCCAGAGCACGTTCAGGCCCTCGTCGGCCAGGTCGTCGCGGCCGGCCAGGAGGATGGGCACGTTCACCTGCTCACCGTCGTCCTCGTGCTCGGGTGGCGTGAAGAGCGCGCGCGTGCCGCCGCTCGTGTGCAGGAGAATCGGGGCGAGAGGCTCGAGCTCGTGCTCGTGCTTCTCGTCGTCGGCTGCCTCAACGCCGTCCGTGTTGGCAGCGGCAGGGTCGTCGTGGTCGCCCGTTGTCTTGATGTCTGGCTCGCCCACGGTGTTGTGGACGTCGGAGGTGGCGGCGGTGGGCTCGACAGCCTCAGCTTCTGGCAGAGGCTCGGGTGCCTCGTCGACTGCCTCAGCCTCTTCCCGCCCCTCCTCTGCAGCCTCGTCATACTCGGCCTCGTCGTCGCCGGCCGTCTCCTCTATTCCCTCCCCTTCCCCTTCTCCCTCCTCCTCTCCCTCCCCCTCCCCCTCCATGTCGTACTCCTCGTACACTCCCTCCTCCTCCATCCCGTCCCCCTCCTCGATAACCGCCTCGGTGCCGTCATCGCCCTCGCCGTCGAACGCGACGTCCTCATCGACGTGGACGTCGGGCGCGGGCGCGATAGCAGGCGTGTTCGTTACGCTTATGGACATGCCCTCGTCCATTCGCTCATCGCCGTCCGCGTCCGTGACAATCACGTCGTCGTCGTATGGCGCGTCGAGATCCATGGCGTATGGGGCGCAGTGGGTGGCAAAGAAGGGTGGCGAAGCCTGCGGCAGTGCTGGTGCCGTCTTGAGTGCGCGCGCGGTAAGGAGATGTCGTTAAAGATGTCGCGTACCGCGCGTGTGGGCGTGCGAGAAGTGCGCGCGATGTCTGGGATGAGGTGGGTGCAAGACGCGTTGGCGTTGTCCTCGCCGTGTTGATGGTGTTCAGTGGGTGGGCTTTCTGATGTTGTCTGGCTTGAGTTTGCGGAAATGGAGCGCTCAAGGGCACACGTTGATTCGTTGGATCGACCTGGTCGCTCTTGGAAGAAAGCTATGCAGAAGGGTGGGTTGTGGATGGTGGATGGATGAATGCTGAATGATGAGAAAGGTGCGAGAGTCGATTGAGTGCGAGCTGGACGCCCGTCTGAGAGGCGAGAAGCTCGGGTCACGTGATCTGGGGGGCACGTTCGCCGTGTCTTGGGTGGAGGTCCATCTGCGGTGGAGGTCGACCAACATCAACAGTGGGATATCCTCTGTTGCTCGCATCCTCGCATCCTCAAGCCTGGCGGGACTCTAGCGCCTTCACCGCATGCACAGGCAGTATCCATGCGCCGCGTCGCGTCCTGCCACTGCCCTTGCAACATTCACCCCCTTGTCCTCGGATCCAGTGCCGCACAACTAGTGCCTCTCTCGTGAACTTGATGTTCATGAACGACGTCAGACATCCCAAGCCAAGTGCTACATCATGCAAAGCGAGCCACACCACCAAAGCAAATAACCATGTCATCAAAGTGCATCGACGGCCAGCGCCGGTGAACTGGCGATAAACAAACCGAGCAACGGTAGAAAGAGGCGGGAAGGGCTACGGAAGGCTTTTGGGCCAGGTGGATAGATGTGGCGGGCGTGAGGGTCCGTCTCTATAATGGTTCGTGATGGTGGGTATCGATCTATACGGATGCCAGGCAATGCGAAGGGTCCGAGCCTCCTACGCGCCGTCGGCGTAGAACTTGCCGAGGGCGGTAACCTGGCCGTTGGGGTCCATGAGGGCGTTGTTCTGCTCGACGCCCTGCATGTTGCGCATCATGCCGAAGGGCGCGTAGCGCTCGATCCAGTCCTGGCCGTCCATGTAGGCAGCCATCTTCTGGTGGAAGTCCCAGGTCTGGCCGTCGTCGCACTGGGCGCCGCCGTTGAAGTTCTGGCACGCGTACTCGGTAACCCAGAGGTTGACGCCGACCTGCTGGTGGAAGTTGACGAGGTAGTTCTGGAAGGCGGTGACGTCGACGTCGTAGTAGTGGACGGGGGCAAAGTCGGCCTTGCACTTGGCATCGTCGTTTCCGTTCTGCTCCATGCAGTACTTGTAGAAGTTGACGACCCACTCGACACCGTCAGGCGCCGAGGTGGGGGCAGCCGAACCGATGCGGAGACCGCGAGCACGACTCTTGGGCAGGAAGTCGTTGATCCAGAGGGGAAGAGCGCCGTAGATGTCGATACCGGCCTGGTCGTGCTGGTTGGGCTCGTTGATGAAGAGGGCATTCTTCACCGACGACGGCCACGAGTCGGCTGCGGCGTGCCAGTCGGACACCTGCTTGGCGCCCCAGAGCATGGGAACAAACTCTAAGCCGAGGTCGTCGTTCTGCTTGCAGCTGTGGGGCGACCAGGAGTAGTACCACGAGGTCTTGGAGCCGACAAAGTTGCCGATCCAGCCAGGCTGGTCGGGCGGAGTGAAGTCACCGTTTGGCCAAGCGGCACCGACCTTGGAGCCAACGTTGATAGAGCCACCGTTGACGGAGCCCTGTCCACCACCGGAGGAAGGCGGCGGCGTCTGGGTGTTGTTGGCCCCCGGGTCCGGCGAGTCGGGCGAGTCGTCTCTGTCGGGCGAGTCGGGCGAGTCGGGCGAGTCAGTCGGGCTGGGCGTGGCAGAGGTGGTGGTGCTGCCAGGCGCGGGCTGCGGCTCGGAGGTGCCTCCGGCTGCGAGCTGCGGCTCCTCCGTCGGGTTGCCGTCCGTCGAGGGCTGCTGTCCGGCGGTGTTGCCGCCACTCGAGGGCTGCTGCCCGGTCGAGGGGCGGACGCGGCACTTGGAGCCATCACCGCGGGTGAGGATCTGGTACTCGCGCTTGTGCTTGGCACCGACGGCGTTGCGAGGGACGTGGCGCTCGGTGAGCTTGTGGTGGGCCGAGCGAGGGTGGCGAGCGACGCCGTGAGCGGCAGCGACCTGTGCTGTTAGGATTGTCACTCAGGGGTGTTGAGTGGGGAACGAGGGTGTGACAGATCGCCGGGTCACGGATCAAGGATCACAGCTGATCGCTGATCGCTGATAGGATTAAGGAAACGTCGCGCGTGGCGTGCGTGGCGTGGGCACACACACACGTCGTACAACAAGTCGTGCACACTTCGGTGCGACTGCGCAGTGACTGCCCCCCTGGCAACACCTTGCCACGCCACCGAGAAGCGAGAGCACACACCGACATCTGCGACCCAGAGGCGGAGGACTTACGGGCTGGGCCTCAAGGACGGCGCCGGCGAGGGCGATGGCCGGGACGGCGAGGTTGAGGAGCATGGTGGAGAGTCGTCAGGGGGGTATGGTCGTGGTGAACGAGTGTGGGACCCAGTGAGGACTGGGTTGGGTGTCAGACGAAGGACGAGAGGAGAGGATACTGGAGGGAGGGGAGTTGGAGAGTATGGAGAGGATGGAGGAGTGTTTCGACGTTGAGCACTGCTCTGGAGTCGATTAAAGAGAGTGTCGTGAGGATGAAGAGATGGAGAGAGTTTCAACGAGGACAGAGGAACGGACGCGGGCGTCGAGTAGAGCTACAAGGTCGCGACAGGACGACGACGCACGATGATCGGGGTTCAACACATGCCAGAAGTATCAAGTGGGAGGCATGGGGGGTGCTCGCTGCCCGGGCCAGGGGAACACGCACTGCACCCACCACACATCGCCGCTCTGCGCTCTGCTCAATGGCTCAATGGATCAACGAGCTTGGCCCATTTTACCCACATTCTATACTTTGTAATGAGCTATTTGGATTCCACCCTAAACAGAAGACTATTTCTGGTAACGAGGACAAGCCCCGTTTGTCCTATTTGCGCCAAAAAAAGGATCAAGGTGTTCCCGCGTTCCCCTCGACTGTTCCCCTCGCAACCAGTTTTGGGCGCAGTGACGCACGGGGCGACTGATGGACGCGTCAGATTCAGGGGCAGGGTGAAACGCGCGTAGCGAAAAGGAGGCACCGTTGCCACCTCGAGTGTCCTTTACCTCTCATTTCCGGCGGCAACTCTACAACACTTGCTGCGGCTGTGTGTTTGGTAGCATTCACAGTCACCCAGGCGGGCCAGGTGGGTCGAGTGCACTGCCGGCGTGGTCTATTTCAGCACAGAGGGTGCGAGGGTGCCAACCACTCTGCAGCACGCAGACTGCAGGGGCACACCACCCAAGTGGGACGCGGGACGCTCGGCACGCTCGGCATGATCTGCTCGCTCGGTACCCGTCCATACACGACTGCGAATGCTAGGTTCGTAGCAACCGGGGGATAACCCCGCAACTCTGTCTCTGCTGTGCATGACGACAAGCAAGAGATGAGCGATGCGTCAGCCAGAGCCAGGGGTCAGCTAGCGGAGTCACATCCGGGGCTCTGTGGGGCGCTGCGCATGCCATGCTATAACTGAATCATGGCCCAGACTTTGGTAGCCTGGTAGCGCAGGGCTCGAGATCAGGAGAGCTTACGGGACATTCCGTTGGACTCATGGGGCCGTGCGTACGGCGCGTACGGGCCTGTGGTGCATGCGTGGGCGGCGGGACCGACACTCCGTCCTCCGCTGGAGATCTTCAGATCCGAGCAGGGCCAGACTGCGTCACGCGTGCCTCTAGATCGACAGCAAGTCCGCCAATCCTGCCAAGTGTCTCTTCATTCTCACCTGTGGCCTGCTCATCCGACACTCTCCTTCCTCCCCCCTGTACTGACGCCCAGCTGATGCTCCGTTGCCGGGCGCAGCTGCACAGCTCGGCTGCACAGGTGGAAAGCGGCCACCAAAGTGGCTCGGCTCTAGACGGCCGGGGCTTGCTGGCTGCTCCGTCCACGGCCGATCCTACACTTCCATCGGGCTACGTCTTTGGTGCCACTTGGCCGTGTCGGGGTCGGCGTCCGAGTGAGCCGCGCCTAAGCCTTCGGAGATCAGTCGCATACCGTCCTCGAAGGCTGCGATGGCCCAACTGCAAGTGCTCACTTGACTTCTTTTGTTGCATCCCTACTACCCAGACAACTGTACTTCTGACTCGGCTATGCCTCTCCCGTTCCCCGCAGACACTCAGCGCTCCGACCCGCGCTATCTAAGCCGCTCCCCGCTCCTCACCCTCACTACCCAGCTCGCTCCAGCCCTGGCCCCACCGACTCGCACCTACGCCACGTCCTCCTCCTCATACCCCTCGGCGGCGGTCTTGGTCTGCGCAAACTTGCGGGGGCTGATCCCGCGCTCGTACAGCTCGTCGACCGCGGCCGAGGACCTGTGCTTGGTCTCGGGGAGGAAGTAGGACATGAGCGGGATGAACGGCGCGCTGACCGCGGCGAACACAAACGTCGTCTTGGTGCCGAGCCCGGCCTTCTGGGGCGACAGGAGCAGCGGGATGATGTAGGTGAACATGCAGCCCCAGCAATTCATGTGGATGAGGGCGAATGTGATCGTGCGCTGCCGGAGCGCGGGGGTGGGGATCTCGCCGAGCGTCATCCAGAAGATGGGGCCGATGGTCGTCGCGTACGTGACGACCCAGAGGGAGCAGAGGGCGATGAGCGCGGCGGTCGACTTGCCCGTCGGGGGGATGCAGCCGAGGCCGCCCATGATGAGCTGGAGCACGATCGAGACCGCGGTCGCGATCAGCAGCGTCCGGCGGCGCGGCACATGGTCCAGGATGAAGAAGTTGCCCACGGCGACCGCGACGACCGTGAGCACCGTGAGGATGAGGTTGCCGATGAAGGGGTTGGCGAGGCCGGCCGTCTGGAAAAAGTACGTCGTCTGCCCGTAGATGAGCGGCTGGCCGATAAAGTACTGGAGCGCGGGGGTGATGGACGTCGCGAGCGTGCGCTTGAGGTTGGTGCCGCGGAAGATGGCGGCCCACGACCCGGCGTTGACGGCCCGCGAGTGCTCGTACTCGGCGACGATGACGGCGTACTCGTGCCCGACGTCGTACCCGTCCACCTTGCCGACGAGGTACGCGAGGGCCTTGCGGCCGTCGTCGTGGCGGCCCTTGCTGGCCAGCCAGACGGGGCTCTCGGGGATGAGGAAGAGGACGGGGAGCCACACGCCGACGAGCACAAACTGGGCGTAGAAGATGCGCCGGAAGGCGTGGGGCGCCGTCTGGTTGAGCACCTCGAGGCCGATGGCGCACGGCAGCTGGCCGAGCGAGAAGCCGAGGCCGAACGCGCCCATGCACGTCCCGCGCATCTGGGGCATGGCGAGCTCGGCCACCGTCGCCGTCAGGCAGGCGAGGTTGATGCCCGTCGCGATGCCCGAGACGATCTTGCCCGCCAGGAAGAGCTTCCACTCGGACGCGACCATCTCGAGCACGATGGCCGCGACCATCGCCACGGTCATGATGTACAGCGTGAGCTTGCGGCCGACGTAGTCGCCGACCGGGGCGATGAACATGCCCACGACCTGGCCGACGATCGTGAACCCGCTCCAGAGACTGACGGAAAGAGCGACAGTTGGGGGTTGATATATCCCATGGGCTGCTGCGGAGGGAAGGTGATTGTCAAGTGGCGAGAGAGGGGGGCAACATAGTGGTCTGTGCGCAGCCCCACGCCCCCCCCGGCGTTTACATGGTACAAGAGACTGGCGCGCTGGCGCTGGCATGGAATGAATGTACAGAACACTATGAACGCCCTTGTAGCTTCTAAGAGCCGAGGCCTACTCACTCTGCTCCCTGGCCTCGCTGGCCGCCACCTTCTTCTGCAGGCGCTTCACCTGCGCCACCATGGCCTGGTACGCGTCGAGGGGGATCCCCACACGCGGGGGCTTCTGCGAGGGCCCGCGGACCAGCTCGGGGTTCCCCGCGGCGCGGCGGGCACGATTTATGTTTTTGCGGAGCTGCTTGAGCTGCTCCTTGCGGCGGTAGCGCGTCGTGTGCAGCTCCACCACACCAAAGGTAGCCCCCTTCCAGTGGACCACGACGGCCTCCTCCAACCAATCAACGCTCTTCATGTGGCCCCCGTGCCGCGCGATGACCTCGGCGTATTGCGCCTCGCAGATCGCGCGCCTCTCGCGCCGCACCCACGACTTCTCGCTCCAGGCCTCCGGGTTGGTATGGAGGGCCCCGATGGTCGCCTTGAGGTGGCGGCGAGGTTGAGAGACGATGGGGCGGTTGGGAGGGGCCGTGACGGGGGCGAGTGACGGCGCCGCGGACGACATCGCGCGGGCCGAGCTTGAGGGCTCGTGGGGGCGGAACGCGAAGCCGCCGTGGCGGCCCGGGTTCCGCCAAAGGCTGTCGGCGGGCAGGTGGTCGGGCTTGTCCACGGGCTTGTCGTTCTTGACCACCCACGGCGGGCGGTAGTGGTCGCGGCGCTTCTTGCGCGGCGGCGAGGTGTCGGTGTCGGCGTTGGGGCCCGCCGGCGTCGGCGACGGCCACTCGCCAGGCACGTGGTAGTTAGGCCAGCGGGGGTGCTTGCTGGCCGCCGAGGAGCTCGTGGATGGGGAAGGCTGGGGATTGGGAGGGTGTGCGCCGCCCGAGAAGATGACCGAGAATGGCCAGAACATGGTGGGGGGCGGGGAAGGTTAAGGATGTGGTTGGAGCGAGCGCGCGACGCGCTCGAGCTCTGGAGAGTGATGGGGGGCCGGGAGAAGGTCGAGGAGGTGGTAGGAGCGAGCGTGTGATGCGCTCTAGCTCTGGAGAGTGAGAAAGGGTGGGGAAGAACGAGAGTCTAGAATGGGGAGTCTAGAGAATTGAAGTCAAGAGAAAGAGACGCCTAGAGAGGAGAGGGAGAGGTGGTGCAAGGCGGGAGAAGGTAGTGGTGTATGGAGAAGAGAAAAGTGGTGAGAAGAGAAGTGAGAGAAAGTGGGTGATGGGACGATGTGTTGTTGGAGGATCGGTGCTGCTTATATGTCGTATCGGCAGTGCTGCGGCGCTGCGAGGTGCGAGACGGCGGCCTAGTCGAGTTGTAATGATTCAATGGCGCTGGCACTAGTGGCTACATCAGTGATCACGCACCGCCCACCAGCGCAGTTGAGGGGAGGTGACGATGTGATGACGATGCGTGCATCTGGGTGGCATGGGTGGTGCGAGGTGAGAACTGTGGGTCCGTGCGCAGCGCCCCACAGCACTAAGTCAACTGCGACAACAATATTGGCAGCGGTGCGAGCAAGAAGGTGCCATTCAGATATCCAGAGGGGCTAGCACTGGTCACAGGCTGCGGTCATGCCGTCATGCGCGGTCGCGATCGCTGGGCTCACTCCGCAGTTGATCAGCACGACAGGGGGTCGGGGCCGGGGGCTCTAGGCTGATCGCTGATCGCTGATCGCTGATCGAGGAGTGAGGAGGGCCCATGGCCCAGGAACACTCGTGAACGAATTCGTGCGTCACTTGCACAGTCGCGAGAGGGGAGAGGCGGAGAGGTGAGGGAGGTCAGTTGCAAACGCAGGCGGTGAGGAAATGTTTGATGGAAGTGATGGCAATTTGACGGATTTTGGAGACAGTGAGTGCAATGTCCAAGACGGGACAAAGCAAAAGTACGCAAAAGGTTACGGCTTGGGATTGCTCCCGTTTCCCTTCCCTACCAGGCCGGACCGCTCGTGGCACGGATGCTCCGTTTTCCACGATTCGAACCGTGGACTTACCCATCCGGAGCTGGGCCCTTAGCTTATGATACAATTAAGCTACACGGTCATATTGGAAACTGGGGGTATGCGACTGATTTTGTGCCGTGGAACTGGGTACCAAAACACTGCAATCGTGATGACTCGAACCGGGAACTTCGCTACCAGCAATGACGTCAAGTTGACTCAACCAGCACTTGACTCAACCATGAACCACCACCGGTTCCCCTCGGCTCTCGGATCTCGGATGCTCTCTCGCGATCTCTCGGATGCACACAAGCGACTCTCACATATAGCAGCGCGACGGATCGCTCCTGTCTCCCGTTCTTCCGCATCCACTCCCACCATGTCCTTCCCAGACGCCGCCGCCATCGCTGACCGCCGCCGCCGCTTCCGCGAGCTCCACGAGAGCGGGTGCTTCATCATCCCCAACCCCTGGGACGCCGGAAGCGCGCGCTACCTCGCCAGCACGGGCTTCAAGGCGGTCGCGTCGACGTCCTCGGGCTTTGCCTGGTCGCGCGGGCAAGAGGACAGCACCCTGACGCTCGACGAGACGCTCGCGCACCTCCGCGACCTCGTCGCCGCAAGCGACCTGCCCGTCAACGCCGACTTTGTCGACGGCTTCGGGGCCACGCCGGACGAGGTCGCCGCGAGCGTCACGCGCGCCATCGAGACGGGGGTCGCGGGCGTGTCCATCGAGGACTCGTACTCTGACCCCGCGGAGCGGGCAAAGCACAGCGAGCCCCAGCGCGCCATTGCGGACGCGGCTGAGCGCGTCGCGGCGGCCCGGAGGGCCATCGACAAGTCGGGGCACGATGTGCTGCTCGTGGGCCGCGCCGAGAACTTCATCGTCGACAGGCTCGACATCCACGACACCATCGCCCGCCTCAAGGCGTACTCGGCGGCTGGCGCCGACTGCCTGTACGCGCCGGGTATCGCCAAGCCGGAGCACATCACCGCGGTCGTGGCGGCCGTGGCGCCCAAGCCAGTCAACCTGCTCGTCGGCGGGCCGTCCAAGTTCAACCTCGCCGAGATTGAGAAGATGGGCGTCCGGCGCGTGAGCATCGGTGGTGCGCTCGCCCGGGTCGCATGGGGTGCTACGATGCGTGCCGTGACGTTGCTCGGGGAGGGCAACTTTAGTGGCATGGAGGGCGCGGCCAGCGGGGCTGTACTCAACAAGGTCATGGGCAAATAGGCCCCGGAGTTGAGAATGGGAATGTACACGTCGCATCGGTGGACGAGTAGCCATACCGTCTAAGTTGTAGTCTATGAATCCGATCCTAACCAGCTATGCACTGAACCCTACTTACGCCGAGTGGTAGGCACGCACGCCGACGTCCCGTTGCGCGAGTACCCGCGCATGCACGCGTCGACGTGACACCGTCCAGCAACGCAAGAGACGTCCGCGACACCAGTGAGGGCCGAGCAGTCCACACCCCCAGCGCCGGGGCACCCACCGCAAGCCTCGAGGTGGCTCGACGTGTCGATGCACTCGCTCCCGCGGCGGCCGATGAGGGGGCACGACTCCTTGCCCGGCGGGCAGATGTTGCGGCGGCGGCGGGCGTTGCTAACGGGCATCCCCGAGACGCAGCTCTGCGTGTCGTCGATACAGCTGCTGGTGCCGCACTTCGTGAACCCCTCGAGGCACTTGAACGAGCACTCGGGGTCACATCCGGTCGGCTCCCAGTTGCCCGAGGTGGTCGGGTAGATGCCGTCGCAGGTGGGTGCCTGGAACTCGACGATGGTGGTGATCTGGTTCACGATGGCGCGGTTGATCGCGTTGATGTTGGCCGTGCCGCCGCCGCGGTTGTAGAACTGGAAGGCCCAGGGGGCGTTGACGAAGGTGGTGTCGGCGTCGGCGCGCAGGGCGGACAGGATCTCGTTCTGCCAGAAGGGGAGGAGGGTGCCGTCCTGGATGCACCATCCAACACCGTTCGCGGCGCGCGACTTGAGGATGTCCTGGGGTCAGTGACGGGGGCCAGCAGCGAAGCCTGGAGGGGAGGGGAGAGGCGACGGATAAACCAACTCACATTGTAGACGGTGGTGCCATTCTCGTATGTGATACCGATGTTGTAGCCGTCGCAGGTGCAGCCGGTCTGGGCGAGAGCGCCAGCCGCGAGGAAGAGAGGGGCGAGGAGGGCGAGCATGTCTATCAGTTGGGTGCGGGTGCGGGCCTGCGCCGCACTCACTGCGCGCTTGCTTTATAGCAGCGCTCAACCGTCGAGTGCCACTAGCCACACTGCAGAAAACGGGCCGGACGCGCCGCGCCACTGCCGCCACCGGATAAAAGCTGCTTCTCTCGCACTGTATTGGGGGCGCAGCGCGTCGCGATGCCCGCCTGAGGTCGGCGAGCGCGTCTCATTAGAGGGTGCACGTCTGCGCAGAAACGGGGGCGAGGGAGGTCGTGATGGCGAGCGATATTCGGGGCACGCGGCAGGAGTCATGATGTGGCGCACGAGGCGGCGGCTGACATTCAGAGCGCCTTGGCGCCCCTGCTGCAGAGCCACCCCGGTCCAGATGTAATGTCCTGGCCGGCATGGGAGGGCGCGAACGTTCTCCAGTCTCCCGGGCATTCCCGTTGGACGGTGGTGGAATCCGGCGGCACGAGGGTGAGGCACTGCCACCCTTACCGTTGCGACCTTGCGCCACCGCCACTGCTGACGCGTGCCACTCGGCTCAGGCGCATACGCGGGGGGGCTAGGACCGAGGAGGGGGTCGGGCACAGGGTATCTGCGGATGCGTACTCCTGGTGTGCGGAACTCTGCAGCGCGACTTCATGAGCATGGCAGGTCCAAACACCGCGTCTCTGAGGCCTCAGCAGCCCACTGCGGGTGCTGCGCGTTCCAGACGAGGTCCTCGAGTCTTATATACTTGGACACCGACATGATTCGCGCCTGCGGCCATTCATCATTCATGGTCATTCATCAGGCCGGTGCGAGGAGTGCGATGGGCGCCAATTCAAGATGCCAGGTGTGCCAGGTCTGCCGCTCCGTTCCTGAACGATCCCCTCCCTGCTGTTGATCAGGGACGGCGCCGGTCTTGCTTGTCCATCCGCGGATCCGCGACACCGGTAACATCATGCGTAACCGGCGCGCGATCGTCGACGACTTTTTTCTATTGTTGGGCTCCCTCCCTACTCGCACCAAGCATAATACGTCAGCTCTATCGCGAGACACGGTTTCCTGGTTCGCTGTCGGCTCAGGAGCAATGCGCATAAAGCTTCTGCATGCGTTTGCTCGGGACTTGTCGCTCATTAGCAGAGCTCGCTGATCTGTGCAGGACGTGCGATGGTCCACACAGGACGCGTCCATCATTCCTTGTCCATCTCCTGAGCTGACCCCGGAGTGCGCCTCCTCGGCAGCGCTCGTAATCTGTTAGACTCATTGAGCGCTGCCAAGATAACCATGTCAGCCAGTGATTGCACCCCGTATGTCGGCCTGACATCGTTGCTGCGGATGGCGTCGGGGCACGCTGATCGCCGCTGCCGATGCCTGGTAAACGTGCGACCCCAGATCGAGGGTGGACAAGGCATACTACCGCCTGCGCGGACGCGCCGACGCGTCGGCGCCACGCCGCGCTGTGCAAGGAAGCACGGCGTGCACCCTTGCCAAGGGTCGTCGACCGTCTAACTTGCCAGTGTCCTGCCATCGCTTGTCGCTCAGCGGTTCACTTCCGTCAGACCCTCGTCGCGTGCGATTCGTGTGCCGATATCAGCCGCCCGACTATTAGCGTGACCGAGGGGCTGTCCAAGCGCCCTCTCGTCAGAATCCGGTCGAAGCCGCGAGTGATCTGTACATCATACAAACAGTCTAAGGCTCTATCTCGAGCCCTTTTGCCCATCGAATCGTCCCTATCCCTCACCGCCCTCTCTATGCCGCGGCTTTGGGCGCAGGCGCCGAGTGCACGAACACCTCGTCCTTGCTCCCGACGCCGGCCTCGCCGAAGCGGCGCACAACCTCCTCGACGCCCCGCTGGCGGTTGTCCGGGGCGCTGATGCCGGCCGCACGCTGGCTCTCCTCGACAGTGTACGCGCCCTCCTTGAGGTCCTTGAGGCGGCGCTTGTGCACCTTGCTCTTGGTGTGGGTGCGCAGCGCGGCGTCCGTCTCGTAGTACTTGCCGCACTCGACGCAGTACTGTGGTCAGCCGAGTTCCAAGACGAGGTGAATCTCCGCGCTTCTCTCGACAAGTCCGTCTCAACGCCATGGGGCCGCTTGTGGGATGCACAGAGTGTACACAGTCGCAGTCTCGTTCAGACAGGAGTCTTGGGCCTCCCAGAGCCTCGAGTCGAGCACACGGCCGTGTCGAGAAGTGCACCCGCAGACCTGCCCGATCGCTCTCCCGCCCTCCCATCGCACATCACGGGGGCAGCCAAGCCAGCCTCTGCCTTCTTCCCCTGGTAGACCGTGCGGCCCTCGCGTCTGCACAGCGCGCAGCCGTCGGCGCTGGCGCTGTAATGGCCCGACTTGTCCTCATGAAGCGGGGGTAGCCATGGTCTGCCGAGGAGTGCCGGGAGCCGCTACACCGCTGCTCTCATCTCCATGGCGAGACCACACGCATCTCCGCCGCCCTTTCAATGGCTCGCCTCGTCCATCCCACACCCTGGGCGCTTCTCACGGCTCCGTCGCTCCCGTGGGCAACGTCCGCCCTACCAGAGCATGTGCACGCGACATCGCAGGATGGGCTGCACCGCAACGCCCACCTCCATGTGCATCTGCACCGCCCTCGTCGGTCTGGCCCATCCCACTCCCCTTTGCGAGGTATGGGCGCTGTCCCGAGCGCTCCCGGTGTGACGGAGCCGGTCGAGCACAGCGCGATCCAGCCCCGGCAATCCATCCATCCCCGCACCTCGCCCCTCACGCGTCCCGCAAATCCATGCACGTTCCTGCGCGCGTCCCGACTCACGTGCTGCCCGAGACCGGGCTTGTCCTCGTCGATGGGCTGCTTCTCGAGCTTCTTGCGCGAGTGGTCAATGTCGTGCTGGATCTGGTCGAGGTCCTTTGTGCGGACGCGGGTACGGGCTGCGCGCTGGACGTCGCGGCGGGCGTGGTGGGTGCGGGAGCGGCGGAGACGGCCCATGGTATTAGGTGGTTAGAGGTGGGTTGAGAGAGTGTTAGAGGGGTTGAGTGGCAAACTTGATGTCGGCCGATGGAGGATGCACAGCGGGGAGAGGTGGAGGTTTGGGTGAAAATCCTACGCGTGCCTGGGTCAAACTTGACAGAGTGGGTCAGAGTGGGAGTACGTAATTACCCAACTCTTGGGCCATCGGGGCTCGGGACCGGGGCGGAGAAGCGGAGAGGGAGCGGAGAACAAGTGGGTGGGCCTGGGTGGGTGCATGTGTGGGTCATGGGTTCCAAGCGCGTCGCCACTCTCCTTTCAGTTACTGTACATCTTTCTCTCTCACTCACTACTCACTCTCTTTCACTCTCATTCCAACTTCCCCGCCACCCCTTTGTTCTTCTCATCTCCTTTCGCTTGACTGTGCGCCTCGTTGTTTGAGACCTTTGGCAGTACAAAAAAGCCAGAGCTTGCGACAATCCCAAACGTCAAACAGACGCACGAGCCGGCGCCCGGGAAGCCCCTACGCACGGGCCCTCTGTCAACCCTTCCACATCGCGTCCAACGTCGATCCATATCCACCCACTCTCTCTCTCTCTCTCTCGCTCTCTCTCATTCACTCGACTCGCGCTCGACGCGTCTACGCTCCTCATATAATACTCTTCGCATTGCCATCCCCTCCCCCCCCTTCAACCCACCATGCACCAGTTCCCGACACATCTCATCGACAGGCTGCCGACCATGGCGGCGTCGCACAACGCGACCCTCCTCGCAGCCATCACCCCCACCACCCTCGACCCACCGTTCTACTACACCCCGCGACAGCACCTCTTCGAGTGGATCACGGACCGCAACCTCTCGCTCTTGGCGCCCATCGCAATCTACTGGGTCCTCTCGACCATCTTCCACATCCTCGACACGATCGAGCTGCCCTACTTTGAGCGGCACCGCATCCACCCGAGCGCCGAGGTCGAGAAGCGCAACCGCGCAGGGTTCTGGCAGGTCATCAACGCCGTCATCTTCCAGCAGGTCGTCCAGACCGTGCTTGGGTTGATCGTGCTCGACTCGGACGAGACGCTCCTCCGCACCGAGGTCCTTAGGGACCACCTCGCGTCCATGGCGTGGCTCGCGCCCCGCGTCGCCGACGTCGTCTTCCTCCTCACCGGCAAGACCGTGGGCATGTCCATCCTCGAGGGTTATGGCGCCCGCCTCGTCAACTTTGTGTACTGGTGGGCGATCCCAGCTTTCCAGCTGTTCGCTGGCTTGTGAGTCTCCCCGCGTCTGGTGCCCGCGCGCGCCCGCTGCATCTCGCACGGCGTCGCGCGCTACACCCCTCCCCACCTCGATTCTGCGCTCACACCCAGCTGCCTTATTGACACGTGGCAATACTGGCTGCACCGCACGATGCACGTCTACCCCACGCTGTACAAGATGTTCCACTCGCACCACCACCGGCTGTACGTGCCGTTTGCGTTCGGCGCGCTCTACAACCACCCCGTCGAGGGGCTGCTGCTCGACTCGCTCGGTGCGGCCCTTGCGCACATGGCGACGTTCATGACGATCCGCCAGGCGAGCCTCCTCTTCTTCCTCAGCTCGTGGAAGACGGTCGACGACCACTGCGGCTACAAGCTCTGGTGGGACCCCTGCCAGATGTTCTTCAACAACAACGCCGACTACCACGACATTCACCACCAGAGCTACGGCATCAAGGCCAACTTTGCCCAGCCCTTCTTCACCAACTGGGACTACTTCCTTGGTACCCAGATGACGCGCGAGCAGGCAGAGAAGCGCCACGCCGAGGCAAAGGCCCGCGCGGCAAAGAGCCAGTAGTGTATTGTAGCAAGTAGCAGCAGAAGTAGTATAGCCTTCTAATATGCATCAGTGAACAGCTCTAGAATCTACAGAATGTGCAGTCTCGTCCAGAAGCTCAAGAACGTGCAGAGCGGAATGCTTCCTCTTCCACCCAGGGATGTGCGGATGTAAGTGGAGGTGGTGGTGGCACACAAGCAAACTCGAGTCTCACCCATGCATACATGACAACTGTCCTCTTGAATCTACACACTACTCGTCCTCTCCCTCGGCATCCTCCTCCTCCCCTTCTGCCGCCGCCGACTCGGCCGCCCTTAACCGCTCGAGCTCGGCCTTCTTCTCTGCTGCGCGTCGCTCCCGCTCCTCCTTCGAAGGTCTGATCCAGTTGCCCTTGCCGACGCCGGGTTGGCTGAGGTCAGCATCGTTCAGAAAAGTGGGCAACCGCGGCCCCACACCCCGTTCTCACTGCCTCCCTTCATGGCACTCACCCAGTCTTCTTGGCGGGCTTCTTCTCCTTCTTCTCGTCGTCCTTTTTCTTCTTGGCTGGCGCGTTTTGCGGCGCCTTGACGACGATCTGGCCCAGCGGCCCGATGTTTGAATGCACGGGGTCGAACGCGTCGTCGCCCTCGGGCGGTGCGGTTTCGAAGCGCTCGGCGTAGAATGCGTGCAGCAACCCAGGCGTGGCAGCCTTGTACGTCCCGGCCGTGAGAGGGATGAACGGCGGAGGTGGTGCGTAGTCGGGTTCGGCAGCCTTGGGTCCCAGTGCGGCCGCGTCCCGCTTCCGCCGCCCGAAAAAGAGCGACTTGGGTACTGTGACGGAGGAGAGCCCGAACTCCTTGTCGATGCCTAACTCGCGCAGACCCAAGAAGTCTTCGCCCAGGTCCTCGGCAAAGTCGCCACTGATGTCAGCCATTGAACAACCATGACTCACTGTTGGAGCATCTGTGCGTCCTCTGCCAGCAGCATGTCGTCCTCGATGACAGGCGCCGTCGTAAGCTCAGTGTAGGCTGCGCGCATCTTGCGCTGCCCCTCAGAGATCTTGGCACTGTCGCGCTCAATGTCGTCCTTGATGTGCGACTCCAGGTCCTGTAACTGCACCTGACCGTTCTCATGTAGCGCGTGGAGGACAAGTTCCTGGGGTTAGCGGTGTCAGCGGGGTAACTCACTTCTGGCTTCATATGGGAAGCGAACCCGTCCAACAACAGTCGGAACGTGCGGCCAAGGTTGCGGATGTAGTCGCCAGCGACCCGCGTCATGAGGTCTAGAGGAATGTCATTGGCACCTGGGGTCAGCTTGGGAAGCAGATACCGTCTCACCATCAAAGCCCGCGTGTGCTAACAGGCTTGCTGTCGACCGCTTGAGCTCGAGCGCAGCCTCTGCCGAACCGACCTCGCCGCCCGCTTTTCGTCGTGTGTTGGCCTCGGTGCGCGCCTCGACCCGCTTGCGCTTGAGCTCCTTTCGCTGCTTTGCGAGCCCGGCGCGCACACTCTCGATTGGCTCGATCGGCTGAGGTTCTGGGTCCGTTCCGTCGCCCTCGTAGTAGCGCTGCAGCTCCTGGATCGTGTGCATCGTCTTGCGTGCGTCCGTGAGCTTGTCGATTGCACGGTCGACCACGCGCCCCAGCGACACTGGTTTGGATGGGACCAGGGCCGGCGGCTGAGTCTCGGACATCTCGATGTCTCCGTTCGGTGTTGGCGAGCGTCGCCGCGCTACTCGCCTGCGCTTACTCGCTGGTCCCTCCACCATTTGAGGGGCAGACGGCAGCCCCGCGACGTACGCGTCGTCCTTCGCCGCTGCGCCCCACCAACACCCCTCGAGCTTGGCGTCCTCGTCGTCGGCGTCGGCCACGGCCGGGTACCATGGTGGTGGTTGGCTGCCGAAGAGGAGCTCCTTCGCCTTGCCCTTGTCGGAGAAGGACGGCCCTGGGCGGCGGAGCGAGACGGCGTCCCAGTGCGTCATGGTGTACGGTGTTCGGAGGAGGGCTGTTGAGCTCTCAAAGTTGGCTTGAAGGTCAGGCCGGAACGGCGGTGGCTGGGGTCAGGTTCCATCGCACAACCCACTCACGCTGTGTAGCTTGCCATTCACGCGGCGGTCTCCCGACCCGACACTAGTCCCCCGCCGGACACCCGGCGTCGCGGTGCCGTTCGGGCCCTCACTCTTCTTCCGCCCCGACTCCTCGTCCTCCCCCATGGCGTCGTCGCTCTCACCCGCCGCGTCTTCTTCGTCGTTCGCAGGCTGCTGCGATGCAGCTCTTTGTACTGCAAGCGACGCGCCCGACGCCGCCAGCATTTGCGCGAGCGGGTTGCCAGCGTTCGCATCGCGGTCGGCGAGGAAGGAGAGCATGTGATTGCTCTTTTGTCGCAGCAACTGGGCACACGCGCGCAGCGGGTGGTTCTGTCATTAGCTCCGCAAGACGCGCGCACGCACCATTGTCGTGTTGTACGTCAGACAATTCTGCCAGATGAGATCAACATCGTTGCCAAAGTCCGTCTTGTTCTTGTACTTGTGGCTCTTGACATTGCGGAGTAACGTCTGGAGGTCCATTGGCTTTGAGATGTCTGGTGTGAGCGCGCGCATCTCCTGCGCAACGGGCACGCACACTGCGAGTAATCTGGCGCATCGCGCTTCGACACGGGCTTGAGGAACGGCGCGGCCTCGGGCTGCGCGTGAGCAATGGAATCGCGAGGGTGGTCGACATACCGTTCCCCGTAGCTCGTTGACGATCTTCTCCAGCGCGTCGTAGAATGCATCGCTCGACTTGCCCTAAGTTCGTGCACGCAGGTGAGGGGTCGTAGATGATGTTGGGAGAGTAAAAGTGAGAAAGTCGCGTGGGGGAGGCGCGCAGAGTCAGTACGGGGTTCGGCTACGCGTATTCTGCCGGAGCTCACCTTGTTAACGTTGACGCTAACGACGAGCTGCTGAAAGTCGGGGTCTGTGAGGCGCGGTGCATCGTTTACGCCATCGAGGAACTCGAGGAGGTACTGTTGGGCGTCAGCATGTGGTTGTGCGAGGTGGATGGGTGGAGAGATGGGTGGATATGTCGGGCGGATGATGGGCGTGTGCGGTGTGCCAGAGTGCGGGGGTGACCGACCTTCATTGTGGGCTGGCGTGCGCTCCCTCCGCCGCTCCGCCGGCGCTAAAGTCGACGTAGGGGCGCTCCCGGGGGCAGTTAGAGGTGTCTGCAGATAGCCCTCGGCGAGGGGGATTCGATGAACGCGGTTTGGCGAGTGGATGGCACGATGTGGACGAGTAAGGTGGAGAGCAAGGTGGGAGTGTGAGTGGGGTGGTTGGTCGAAAAGAAGTGCGACTTGGCGTTTGACCCGACGTCGTTACTTTTGTTTCACCCAAATTGATCCCTCCACCACTCCATCTACTACAACGACTGCGCTCACCACCATCACCATCACCGACCCCATCATCAGCCTCTAGCACCATCCACCCACAGCGAGCGCATCCACCCGGTCCGGCCCGATTCACTTCCCCTCTCTACCTGGCGCTGGCGACAAGTTCCCCTGAAGCCAGCTTCGCGCGCCTCGCTCCCAACCTCCCTTGGACCTCCACCGCGTCATTGTTTACGCCATGTCCGACGACGAGTACGTCCCACCCAGCGACCATTCAGGCGACGAGGCAGCGGGACCATCAGTGGGGACAGCTCGCGTCCGCCCGCTCCCGCGCACGACCTTCCGCTCCGTCGAGTACCCCGGGCCGATGCAGCATGCCAACCAGATTCTGCGCCATATCGACCAGGAGGACCTTGACGACACGTTCAACGCACCGATGAGCGACATGCGCCAGCTCGAGTTGCGCTACCGCCCCGAGAACCGCGCGGCTGTCCCAGTGCGCGGGAATCGCGTCGCCAGCCAGAAGGTGCTCGTCAAGGTCACCAAGCGCCGCCGCAAGGGCAAGCCGGACCAGGGCGTGTTCACCGCCGAGGTGCTGGGCAACATCCCCCAGACGGTGCGGTTCCGGTCGATGGCCGACTACCAGTTCACGGCCCAGGCGGACTCGAGCGTGCAGACGCTGTGCCAGGCGCTGGTCGACCTTGATTGTTCGTGGGACCGGGGGAAGCGGAGCTGACAACAGACGACTACATCCTCGACTACAAGGTCCCGGCCCTGCACGAGGACTACTTCGAGGCGAACCCGCCTAACGAAGACGGCACACCACCGGCCGTTCCGTACCGCTCCCTGATGGAGCTGCAGCCGACCCCACTCGCGAGCTCCCGCCAGCTGCCTCACAACTTCAGCTACCGCATGAGCGCCAACACGGTCGAGGAGGAGGTGTGGGACGACGATGCGCAGGAGACGAAGAAGCGCTACGTCAACCGCTCGCGCGCGCAGGGCTGGTCCGTCCCCGCCGTCGGGCATGGGCATCCCGTCCCCACCGAGCCGGAGCAGAGCGTGCGCGAGCGCATGGACCGGCTGGACCAGCGCATCCTTGGGCGACTCCGCGAGCTCTTCGAAGCGCGGCCCATCTGGCTGCGCTACGCGCTGCTGACCAACTTTGACGAGAAGGACCGATACGAGATCTTGACGTGAGGCTCGGTGTGGCGCCGCTGACCCCAGGAACAAGCTGTACCTTCCAGCGGTCGCGTTCACGTACGGTGCCGGGCCGTACTGGAAGACCCTCGTGCGGTACGGGTACGATGCGACGACGAAGCCCGAGGCGCACAAGTACCAGCGCGTCTACGTGTACTTAGACGTGAAGCGCGGGCGGAACAACGTTCTCAACACGGCTGCGGACCCCGACGATGACGAGGAGAGTCAGCGACCGAGCTTCTGGTGGGAGCACGAACAGGACCAACGCATCGCGCAGGGACTGCGTCCACCACTCGACAACACGTGAGCTGGAGCCGGTCTGCGCAAGCTGACAGCAGCAAGGTCCACATCTTCGATGGGCAGACTTTGCACCGCAACAAGCCCGACTACCAGCTCATCGACATTACCGACCCCTTCATCGCCAAGTACATATACGACCCGACGTGCATGATGGACGTGTGCGACGTGAGTGACGGTCTTCAAAGCGCTCAGCTACTGTGGGGCTGGAGGACTGGTATGCTCGAGCACTGGGATGCCCGAGTGCCGTGTTGCTCGAGTACTGTGACGCTCGAGCCCGTCATGCTCGAGCGCTGTGATGCCGAGAACCGTGATGCTGCAGGCAGCTGACGACAGCACCACACTGGGTGGTATAGACCAGTGTCCTTCGAGCTGATCAAGGCCCTCCTCCGCAGCCGCTTCGCCGACCTCCGGGACACACACGAGCCACCTACCGAGGAGAGCTGCAACTTCATCCTGGAGAGCTACGACCGCGCAATCGAGGAGAGCACGGCAGCGGGCACGGGCGACAAGGACGCCGCGGATGCGTTCATGCGGCGCGTCGTTGCGCACCGTCGCCTGCCGCGCGACGAGCGGTCCTGAGATGCGGCGGGCGGACGATGGGAGGAGGGAGGGGGCGAGAGGCAGGCCGAAGATGGACGCGAGAGAGCGGAGAGAGGCGATGAGAAGCGGGCCAGTCGACCGGCCAGCAAGATAGGCTCTGCAGGCGCAGACAGACAGCAGGATGTACTTGTGACACACCATGGCGTCCGAGACTCGCATGCAATCTCGGCCCGGATCCCCCCCGTCGTTGCTGAGCACCCCTGATCCTCCTCCGGACCGGGATGCCGGCGCGGCCACCTCACCACCTCAGGCTGACATCAGCCATCTCCGCGTCGAGGAATGCGTCGCGCTCCCACCCCTGATCACCAACACCTCTGGATCGTTGCGAAGGCGAACACGCGGACGCTAGCCACCCCTGACCACATGTTGACATGTGACGAGGCCACAGATGGCCAACGTGAGCGGCGCAGGCAGCCTCGGTTCGCGTCTCCTGATCTCCTGCAGGTCACGCAGCACCCATGTGCTCGTTTACAAGGGCTGGGGCGCTGTGCACTAAAGTGCCCATCAAAGACACTCGCGTTTCATGCGTGAGCCGCGGGCA
Organism: Cutaneotrichosporon sp. PK4640; assembly: GCA_023630115.1. Taxonomy (NCBI): domain Eukaryota; kingdom Fungi; phylum Basidiomycota; class Tremellomycetes; order Trichosporonales; family Trichosporonaceae; genus Cutaneotrichosporon; species Cutaneotrichosporon sp. PK4640. The sequence continues at coordinate 34,643 of JAMALN010000174.1, forward strand.
AAACGCCGCCCGCCAGATCCGTCTGACAGCCAATATCGGGGCCCTCCCGCAGAGAAGGCCGCGGCATGGCCCCGCCGGCTATTCGCACAGATCGCATGCCTCGGCTCGGTCGTGCCGCTTCCCGCTGATCAGTGGGACCGACTCGATCACGAAACCCGGTCGAGCCAAGCAAGCTGATGTGCTGTGGCGATGCGCTCGACGCTTGGCCGTTGGGAGCGAGTTGTAGCGCCGTGCCGTGTGCCTTTGGCGTTTGTTTGGTCCCGTGGTTCTCACGACTGCAGCTCCCACTGTCGTTCATGTGATCGCGTGTGACTTGGCTGTCTCGTCTGTGTGGCTGACGACGCTTCACGCTGCCCGGCTGCACATTCAACTGTCTCATTACGCTATACTAGTAACTCCTAACTACAATCAACGGTGAGGCCACCGTTCGGATGCACCAGACTGGCACCTTACATAGCACCGTTACCGCCAGCACCGGGGCCGCCGACGGGGTAGTCGTCCTGCTGGTGCTCGGCGCCGTTGAGGTGCTTGCCCTTCTCGACGTCGGCCGAGATCGACTGCTGGCGGAAGGTCTTGGTCGGGGTCCAGCCGGGCGAGCGACGGGGCGAGCCGCACTCCTCCATCATCTGGTCGACCTGCTCGAGCGTGAGACCCTTGGTCTCCCACACGAGGAAGTAGGCGTAGACGAACGCGCACGTGCAGAGGCCGCCCCACACGAAGAACACCTTGGAGCCGAGGTTGCCGCGTCTCTCGCCGACCATGTACGGGGTGATGACGGCGATGATGCAGTTCCAGAGCCAGTTGGATGCCGTAGAGAGAGCGACGCCGCGAGCACGGATCGAGATGGGGAAGATCTCGCCGATGACGACCCACGCGCCGGGACCCCAGGTGGAGGCGAAGAAGAAGATGTAGATGCAAATGAAGGCGATCTGGACCTTGGCGACGGTGAGGTCGGTGGGTCTAGCGGTGCCGATGATGGCGACAATGAACTCGCAGATCAGCATACCGAGGGCGCCCCAGACGAGGAGGGGGCGACGGCCGAAGCGCTCAATGGTCCAGAACGAGATGGGGGTCGAGCAGACGTTGACGAGCGTGGTGATGAGCGAGATGAGGAACGGGTTGTCGATTGTGCCAAGACGCTTGAAGAAGACGGTGCCGAAGTAGAAGATGAAGTTGATGCCGGTCCACTGCTGCATCATCTGGAGCGAGGTGCCGAGGATGGTGAGGCGGAGGTTGGAGTTGGGGCGACGGAGGCCACCGCTGAAGCACGCGGTCCACGACGAGATGTAGCCCTGGTTGGGGAGGAGCGACTGCTCGTACTCGCAGTTGGCGACAATCTCGGAGAGCTCGTCCTGGATGTAGGCCGAGTCAGGGGGGTGGCCACGGATGCGGGAGAGGGCGTTGGCAGCGCGGTCGGGGCGGCCACGCTTGACAAAGTAACGGGGCGACTCGGGGAGGATGAAGAGGCCGCCAGCGAGGATGAGCGCCCACGCGAACTGGATGGCGATGGGAATGCGGTACGAGCCAGTGTCGTTGCGGTTCTGGGTCGCGTAGCACACGCACGAGGCGAGGAGGAGGCCGATGGTGATGCAGAACTGGTAGCCCGAGACGATGGCGCCGCGAATCTTGCGGGGCGCAATCTCGGACATGTAGAGGATGATGATGGCCGAGACGAATCCAACACCGATGCCGGCAATGGCGCGGCCGGCCACGAGGAGCTTGTAGCCAGTCGTGGCAGTCTGGAGGATGATGCCGACTATGAAGACACCGCATCCGGCGATGATGGTCGTGCGACGACCAAAGTAGTCGGCGAGATCACCCGCCATCAACGCACCAAAGAAGGTGCCGGCCGAGAGAATCGAGGTGATGAGCGACGACATCCACTCGGGAATCTCGGTCGCGCCCTCGCCAGCGAACTTGTCGATGACATGGGGCATGGCCAGGACACCGGAGATGTAGCCTGAGGGTCAGCCAAGCTCTCAAACAACATGTGGAGCTGATTATTCCTGGATCTCGGAGCATCTCTGGCCTGCACTCCCTCACGCCCCACACCGCCTCGGAAGCGAGCAGGGGTGGGGCAGTGGGGGCACCCCTTTTCTGGAACCAGAGTCAAGCATGTGGAGGCTGCAAGGGCACACGCGGACGCGAGCTGCCAGCGCTGCGGACCGACGCTGCAGAATGCAGGCCAGGGAGGAATGATGACGTCCAAGAGTCGCTTGGCGAAGCGGCGCTTGTGAGGCGCAAACCACGGGGGTCCTCATGACCACCGCTGACCAGTCATACCAGCCATGATCAGGAAGAGGGACAAGTCACGCGACGCCACTTTTCGCGGGCAAGCGAAGTGATCGACCGCCTTCGAGCCTTGACAACCCCCGGGTCCCATGCCGGGTGCCCCAGCATCGGCCATCACCTCAGCCTTGACGACCTCGTATGCTCGAGATCTCTCCCAATAGAGGTGGTTGCACCACGCGCTGCGCTCCACAGGTCGGCTGGCCACTGCCACTCCACTCCCCCACCTCCCCCACGCTGGATGCACAAGGATCGTACTCACCGGAGTCGAAGCCGAAGAAGATACCACCAAAGGCGGCGAAAGCACAGGCCATGTAGGCCTTGGGCGTCACTGGCGCCTCGACGCGCTCGACGGAAGACATGCTGGCTGCTTGCTAGGCCTTGGGCTTGAAGCTACGCGGCTGAGAGGGAAGGTGGGGGCAAGAGAGAGAGAGAGAGAGTGGTGAAACCTGGTTGATCAGCGATCGTCCTCTTTAGGCTAGACGCGATGATCGACGCGAGGAAGGTGGCAGTGGTGGACACTAGCGCGTCGGTGGTGGAGGGGGGAGGACGCGACTTACAAGCCTAGTCGATGTGGGGCCGATTCGGGGCGACGAGCTACGGGGAGACAGGCTAGTGGGGCTGACCTCTTATATGTTTGTGAGACTGTGCGGTGAGAGGCGGGACGACACGGCGCCACAGTGTTGTTGCGATGGGTGCATGGGTTTGCTCCAATTGCTCTGCGGGGCAGGGGGTGGGAGCGCGAGGCGCCATCGGGCGCCTTCACACTGCGGGCATTCAGGACGAGGCGAGTCAAAGGACCAGATCTGGCAGGCCACAGGCGATCAGGCGGGCGCGGGAAGGTCAAACCTAGAGGCCAGTGGAACCCGGAGCGAGGCCGGGCACGAGGACAGGAGAATGCAGGAGACAAGGGGCACATGCTACCCCTCCGTCCGTAGCCCCGTACCCCCGTGTGGCCGTGTCGTCGGCCGTGAGACGAGGCCGGGGCAACAATGAGCACCAGAGGGGGCACAGGGCAGGCACGCGCGGCGGCGACCAGGGGCGGCATCTGTAAAGAGGTGAGACCGGGGACATGCTGTGGGGGAGCGAGGGGAGGGCGAACGGCAGGGCGCAGCAGAGGGAGACGCTGGTCTACTGGCTTACTGGCCTGCTGGGCCTGCTGGGCCTGCTGGGGAACTGCATGCGGGGACTAGAGTCGGGGACTAGAGTTGGGTCTGGGTCATGGGTGGCCACAGAGACGAGGCCAGAGCAGGAGCACATGACCTGTTTTGGACTTGTCCGAGGCAGAACTGAGGCACAAACCCGCCACTGGTGACGTCTAAATCACACTCGGCCCCTGACAAACCACTCCATCTGCCGCAGACTGCCGCCTCTCCTCTGATGCCTCGAGTGTCTCTTTGCTTGGTCGACACGGTCCGAGACACCTGGAGCATGCCGCACTAAGACTGGATAGTTCAATGGGCCTCCAGTCGGTCCAGTCTTTCAATCGAGCGCACAGCGACGTACAGGCACCTATTGACACCATTGTAAAACGCGTCGTGACCAGATCAGGCAGGAGACATCCATCCCGTTGCTTTCACTCTGCAACCACCATTCAGCAGCAGCACACAATGCGCGACGCGTCTCGCAAAACTTTGTCGCCTCCCCCAACCCCCAACCCCCAACCCCCCACCCCCCACCCCTTCCCCACCCTGCAGTTGCATCCGACCATTTGGTATCTCTTCCGGGCGGGGCGATGGGGAGTGGGGAGCAGGGTGACAGGCCAAAGTCGCCGTTGCGCCGCAGAGACGGCACGCAAGCAGAGGGCGATCGAGGCACGCCGGCTACCGCCGGCGACTTGGCGCCACTATCCTGATCCGCATCACATGGGTTGTCCGCCACAACTCCCGCACCCAGTCGCCGCAGACTGATGCTGACGTGAACGCAGGGGGAGGTGCGATTGGCCAAGGAGGCGGGTGGGGGGAGTGGGGGCGATGGGGAGCAGGGACGCGAAGATCTTTTTTCTGCGCATGTCTCGGCGTCGCGCCGGGATACCCTGGGATGGGGTGGCCCTCTCCGCGTCCCATTGGCCTCGGTGTCTGGGCCACCCGGCGGCATCTGGCCGCCGTCCTTCTTCGCCTCCGAGGGCACCGAGACCCCTGAGAACAAGCCGCTATTCCGACTGTCGGGCCAGCTGGCCAGGCGAGTCGCGACCTCGTAATCAGCGTCCTGCACGTTAGCGGCTCTTGTGACGGTGCCAAGGTGCGCAGTGCATCCCAAAGCACATACCAAATCTCGAGAAATACAGATGGCAGAATCCGTTGTGCAGGTGTATTCCTGTCCCGTCACCTCCGACCTGTCCCCGGCAGCACCCTGGTCGAATTGTGCGCGAGAGGGTCTCTGCCGCTGCCGGAATCGGCAGGCACGCGACTCGACAAGTGATCTGCGATCTGCGATCCTCAACAGCCGAGACCAGAACGCGAGGCGGTTGAGCTGCAGTCTCGTGACCTCGACCGAGGACTTGGCCGACAAGTGCACGACGCTTCCCACCACCGCGGGCAGCGGGCAGCGGCCATCGGTCTTGGCATGGCGAGCGGCCACCGTGACAAACAGACGGTACTGGCCATGCGCTGACGGCATCGATATGCTTGTCGCCCATCCCTCGTCCATCCCTGTCCCAATTCTCCTAGCGTCGGGATTTCCGTAGCTACGTTCTCCTGCACCTGCGCTGCTCTTCATTGGCCGCAGCAGCGCGCAGTCAGTCGCCATCGCCCCAGCATCTCGCACAAAAGGCCCGGGCAACTTGCCGGGTTTGCCGCCCAGCACACTGATAACCCTGCCAACATCCACTATTTCCGAACCAACTCGTCCATTGTCGGATGTCTCACGTCGCCGACGGACAGTGACTCGCTCGCTGATGTCAGACGCGCCCGGCGGCCTCGCGTGTCGTGCGACGACGCGGTGAAACCCGTGTGGGGCGAGATCTGGGGGTCGGCCGGCTGTGGCGTCTGGGGAGCAGGGTCGGCTGGGGCCGAGGTGTGGGGAGCGTTGTGGAAGCGAACAAGCACGATAACAGATGTCTCGCAGTCTCGATTGCTGCGGTATGCGCGCCACGGGGGCGCAGAGGACCGAGACATTTCATCAACGCGCATCTGGGGCACCCCGGGGCTCGGTGATCGTTAAGGTCTCGCCTGCGGTGTGAGGCACGGCGCGCATAACGCAGCGTTTAGCGCCAGGAGGTCGGCGACGAAACGGCGGGCCTGGGAGGCGATTGGCTCGGCTTGACAACGATGCTTCACGTCACGGACGCGTACGCGATCGGTGCCGTACGGGGCACAGGGGCGCAGTGGAGACGCGGTACGCAAGCGACGTACGTTCACTCGGAGCGTGCGCCGGCAGCGCCCCAGACCGGCTTCTTAAGCTTCCCAGCCCCACCCTCCAGCGCCCCGCCCCCTCTCCCTTCGCCTGGCTACCCGAAGCTAGTGTATACATGCAATGCCGATGCCCAAACCCATGCTATACTCGTCTGTGACGCGGCGCGGCCGCGTCTGGTATCCTGCCCGCCGGCGCTGTATCCTCTATCCCTGGCCAGCGGGACCTCTATCGAGCCGACCTCGCCATGGCCTAGTACTGCCGGCCAAGGGTGCGGAGCACGTCGTCGACGATGCGCTGCGGCAGCTCACCGCTCGCCACGACGCACTGCACGTGCTGGTCGGGACGCACGAGCACCGCGCCGCTCTTGTTGATCCCGTACCCCTCCATCCACGCCTTTCCGGGCTTCTTCTCGACGAACTCAAAGTCCTTGCCCACCTCGACAACCTTGAGCGGGATGCCCTGCTGCGCGAACATCTGGCGCAGCGTAGGCACCTTCTTGCCCCACGTGGAGCCCTGGTAGAAGAAGGTGTAGAGGCCAAGGGGGACAATGTCGAGCACACTGTAGTTCCAGTCCCTGGCCTTTGAGTTCGACAGGTCGTCGAGGTAGGAGAGGTCGACGGCATCGAGGGGTGGGATGACGCCAGGCACCTTGGACTTGATCCAGGTGTGCGCGAAGCGCGCACCGCGGCGGTACTGAGGCTTGTAGACCTGCGATTGCTGGGGCATCCATCCGGGCTCGTAGACGTAGCCGAGGTGGCGGTTGAGCTGGGGTTAGCGCGAGTAGAGGTGGAGGCGGGCTCGGGGGTCGACTCACGTTGTCAAAGTGCTCGGCCTGGTCCTGGATGAGCGCCTGGACGTACTGGCGCTGCTGGGGGTCGTTGAGCGCGCGCATCATCTCGAGACGGGCGGTGGGGATGTCGGGCCCGGTGTTGCGGAGCGCCTTGAGGAGGTGGAAGATCTTCTTGCCATTCTTGACCGACTGGATCGAGTTGTGGAGGGCGACGGGGCGGCGCTCGGCCTCGTAGCTCTTGAGGAGGGTCGGGAGGTGGCCCCACCCATGGTACGCCGCGGCAATCTTGTACGCGAGGTTGTGGGCGTCGGCGATACCCGAGTTGAGACCCAGGCCACCAGTTGGGGGGAAAGAGTGCGCACTGTCGCCCGCGAGCACGGCGCGTCCGCGGTAGTAGTTGTTGGCGACCTTGCGGCGGAGGATCCAGGGCATGGACGAGTTGAAGTCGACGGGAATGTCGCACCCGATCGCTGCCCGCACAATGTTCATGCACTTCTCGGGGGTGAACGACGCGAGCGGCGTCACCTCGGGGTCGATGTTGTGGATCAGCACGTGGTTGTACTCGATGTCGTAGGAGATGATGAAGCCGCGCGCCTCGGGGTCCAGGATCCAGTACAGCATGCCGACCTTGTCGCCGACGACGGGGCGGAGGTCGGCGCTAAAGTGGATGGTAATCATGGTGTCGGCCGTCTCCTCGCCCTCCGAGGTGATGCCCGCCGCCTTGCGGACGCGAGAGTTGGCGCCGTCGCATCCCACCACGAGGCACGACTCGACCAGCACCTCCTCGCCCGTGTACGTATCCTCGATGGTGGACACGCAGATCGTCTCGCCGTTGCGCGTGACCTGCGGTGAGCAAATCTGGCCATCGCCGCCAGGACCGTGTTTACGGCCGGCCCGAGCGCTCAAGCTCACCTCCTCGTGGCTGATCCACGTCCAACCAATGCGGTAGTCGATGTTGACCTCGGCATCGATCATGTACTCCATGATGGCCTCGAGGTCGGGCTGCGCGACGTTGTGCACCATCTGCCGTCAACACCGTGTCCCGTGAGGGTCCGGGCGTTCCGGGGCCCATGCCGACTAAGGCCTGCGGAAAAAGCTGAAACGCAACCCACCTCGGGCGTGTGGTCAAGCACGTCGAGCCCCATGTTCTCGTAGGGCAGCGTGCCGACGAGCTGGCCGGAGCAGTTGGTCATGAAGCGCACCCAGCGCGCGTCGTTGCGGTGGGCGGGCAGGCGGCGGATCTCGCCGACGGGCAGGCCGAGCTGGCGGCAGATCTCGAGGGAGCGGGGCGACAGCGCGTGTGCCTTTGGCACGCCGAGGCGGCGCATGTGCCGCGCGACGACGATCACCTCGACTGCTGTCAGCGGGCCATACCACCAGTCTCGCCGCCACGCGGCTCTCCTCCGACTCACCATCCTGCTTGGCGAGGGCGAGGGCGGTGAGCAGGCCGACGGGGCCGTTGCCGACAATAAGGACGGGGAGGGGCGCAGGCTGGGCTGGCATGGTTTCTGTTGGGCAGAAGGGGAGATGTCGCGGACCGCAATGAGTAGAGAGTTAGAAACAGCGAGCTCAGACGGGGGAGAGTGTAGGGGACGGGAGGGGGGTTGGGGAAAGCTGTCTCCAACGCCAGCGAGCCCGAGCTCAACTTTAGTATACAGCGACAGCGTGCAGTACATGGTTGTACATGCGTACAGTCAGCGGAGGTCAAAGGATAAGGCCCTGGTATGGTGCATGGGCGCGTGGCGCAGGGAGAGTCCTGAGTGCTGGGCGACGCGCCACCGCTCTGGCCTCTTGAGACTGGGTTTTCTGGACGTGGCGTGTGGTGGCATCCACGACCCAAGAGGTGGCCCTTGGGTGGCGATGGAAGGACTGGCTGTTCGCTTGAAGCGATGAAGCACAGGAGTGGAAAGGCGTCAAAGGCAAAACAGGTGCTGATCAAGGATTGAGAGGATGAACAAAGACCAGTGGGTAGCATTCCTCCACCGTACGCACCGTACGCTCACTGTACGCTGCCTGTGACCCTGAATCCGCAGGTCTTATCACCGGCATCCTCCTTTGTCCATCCCTCTCTACAAGTCCTACTCCCTACGCGATCCGTGCACTCTGTCGGCTCAACTCGTTCTCTCTCCTCTTTCCATCCTCTCATCCTCTGAGCATCTCACACCACCACCTCACTCCTGACGCGCCCACCCTGGCCCGGGCTCTGCACAATCACCTCTCCACCCGCATTCCACCGCACAACCGTCACGCAGCCACACCACCCACCCGCGGCAATGCGACGGCGGAATGTGGGACCCGAACGCGTCGCCCATCGTGGCGTCCAGTGGCGTCGGAGAGACTCGTCTCCGGACTGGGCACCCCCCGGAACATGCTGGCGACCTTGGCGGTGGTCCGTGGCCCCCGTTCCGGGCACGCTCGGTGCGCCGGTCGTCGAACGGGTAGCCAGCTGTCCCAGAACAGCATGCGGACGGCGTGCCTGCCTCCCCGCGATCGGCCCATCAGCGGGTCACTAACCGCCTGTCACCGCGTCCCGTGATCGCGGTCGAGGGTGCCCACCCCGCTCGGACCAGAGCGCGGCAGGGACGCGTCGGGCGGATCGAGGGATGGGGGGAACGAGGCCAGAGCGCGTAGGGCGCGGTGCGCCGAGGCCGCATGCCTGGAAAGAGCACATGACTGATATAAGGAGCTGGGCGCGCCTTGGGATGGGAACATGCCCAGACACGGGTCGATCTCGTCGCGCCGCCTCACGTCGTTACCGGGTCGCCGTTCGCCGCCGGTCTATCTCACAGCTCGTGAGGCGATGTCCGTGGCGCCGGAGACCTGGACTCGCTTAGGCTTCTCGCACCGGCCCTCGCCGCCTCGGAACGCACGGGCCCAAGGGCCGCGAGCGTTCGGGATAGGGTTTACCCGGCTTCGATGGTCGGGAACATGCTTGGCGGAGATTGCGTCTCACGAAGAATCTCTGACACGTCACGAAGTATCTCTGACACGGGGTGGAAGGGGGTGGTATGCGGTGGAAGGGGGAGATAACGTGAGGTACTGATAGCCCACCCCCCCGCGTTCTGTGGTCTCGACGTCCGATAACTAGGCCCGATCGGACGGCTCTGCGGAGCCGTTGTGGGGCCCACAGCCCGAGTCGCAGGCAGGGCGGAGTGTGGGAGACATACGCCGTCCCCATTCGCCGTCGCGCCACCCATCAGTGGTGCACAATGGACCTGCGACACACCCTGCACACACTCTCCGACGCAAGGCACACACCGCGCTCCTCCCTCTGATGCCTCCGGCCTCGTCCGCGCCCGCGCCGCGAGGATAGCACCAGCTGGCATGACGCGTCCCACAGCAAACCTCCGTCCGATGCCGCGAGCTCACGGGACTCGGTGGCGAGTACCATCGCTCGCGTGGCTATCCATGTGGTGCACACACGTGTGGGAGGTGCCGTTGTGTATCGGCAGCGACAATGGACCTCGCGTCAACACTCTCACCAGCTCTCCATGTGTATTCGCGACAATGGACCTTCTCCGTCCATGGACTGCAAACACTCGCCTCGACGACATCCGTCGCGAGCGTATAAGACGCGCTGCTCTGACCCAACTAACCGCACCTCACACTCTCAGCTCACACAACATGTCCTTCGACTGGGGCTTCGGCTACTGGGTCTCCTTCCCGGCCTTCGGTGCGTCCCTCTCCTCCACCGCTAACCGCAGTCGGCACGTTCCTCTACCCCTTCCTCACCGCCCTCCTCCTCTTCTTCTCCGGCTGGGCGGTCACCTCGCCTTCCCTCTCTGGTCCCCCGCGCCTCGCGGCGATCGTCACCCTCCTCCTCCTCGGCCTCGCCCTCGCCCTCTGGATCATGGTCTGGACCGTGCGCAAGCGCACCCCCGACGACAGCTACTCGTGGCCCATGGGCACCCGCCTCGCCGTCGCGCTCGCCCTCCTCCCCCCCTTCGCCATCACCTCCTGGTTCGCGGGGTACGCCTACCCCCACCGCACCGCGTTCATCGCCCTCCTCAGCATCACGGGGGCGCTGTACCTCGCCGTCGTGTGGTGGATGGCGCGCGTTAACCGCTGGCTCCGCAACTGGCACGAGTACGCCGAGGGACACGCGCAGGCGTCCATGTACGGCGTCCCGTACAGCGCCAAGCCCACCTCGTTCATGTTCTGGTAGCCCTTCGTCTCGTCAGTGTATGTGAACCGCGTTCGCGCCCTGCTCCCTGCTGCAAAGGATCCCAAAATGCACATAATACTAAATGTCCGATACGATAAACTATATTACAGCGACTGGTTCTGGGGGAAGAACGCCATGAGCGTGCTGAAGTCGGCGAATGGCATGAGCTCGCCGGCGAGCTCGGGTGTGTCGGCCCACAGAGGGTTGGTCTGGAGGAACTCGAAGAGGCTGCTGACCTCGTTGTTGGCCTCGGCCTCCTGCGGGGGCGGGGCGAGAATGTCGAGGATGCGCATACAGCGGTCGGCGAGGGGGTCGCCCTGGAACTGGCGGAGAGTCACGGTGGCCAGGCGGATGCTCTCACTCCACGCAGAGTGGTCCGGTGAGCTGGGGTCGGTGTGCAGCGCGATGAGCGGCACAAAGCTCGCCTGGAAGAGGAAGTGACTGGCGTCAGCTGGGTAATGCGGGCCGTGGGCGACTTACAGGCCGTACCACTTCTCGAGCGCGTTCGGGATGCGGTCCTTGAAGAAGCGGTTGATGTCGTCGATCGAGTCTGTCGCGCACGAGAGGCACACGTCAGAGAGGATGTAGTCGGCCGGGGGCTCGTTGCCGGGCGGGGTCCCACGTGTGCTCAAGGGCAGACGCTTGAGCGCACGCTCGAGGAAGGCCCGGCGCGCCATGATGATGCGCAGGTTGCAGAACCGCCAGAACAGCTTGTGCGCCGAAAAGTACAGCCACGGTGTGTCGGTGAACATCTGGGGAGTTGCGGCAGCACTCATCCACGCCGGCACGCCAGAGTACGCGTGGCGCAGCTTGGCGTCGAGTTCGAGCACGTCCTTCGAGAGGGCCGACGCGTGCGAGATGACGGTTGTGTACAGCGCGTTCCCGGCCATCACCAGACCCGCCTGGTAGATGAGTGACGAGTAAACCGTCGTCTCGCGGGACGCATTGGGGACGATATGCGAGGACGGCGTAAAATCCCTGTCCTGGACGTTGTGCACCATCTTGACGTCTGCCTCTCCGTAAGGCAGGAGGATCGGGCGGCCAAACGTGATGCTCGCGCCGGCGTCGAAGATGAACAGGACCCACCAGACTCGTCGCCTGTAGTCAGCAGCTGAGCCAGCAACCTCCTCAGCTGCTCGGCACTCACCGCACTTCGCGCTCAAACGGCTTGATGTTCCACAGAGGCAACTCGCGGTGCAGACCGAGACCGATCGCCATGCGGACTGCAATGCCGAGGTATATGCTGCCCGAGTTGGACTTGTTGCGCTTCTGCGAGATGTTGGAGAGGAGGGTGAAAGCCTGGACGAGGACGAGCGACCCCGTCTCGAGGTGGCCGACGTTGAGCACGGCGTCCGCCCGTTCGAGGAAGTAGTCGACAAAGTACATCGGCATCCCTGCGCAGAATGCGCCGAGAGCGATGACAGTGTTGACCAGCAGCACCCATCTGATGTCAGCTGCGAAGGAACCAAGTAAGCTAGCACTCACTGTGACTGGTCCGGCTGGGGGATGACCTCGGCGAACTGGGCTCGGAACGTCGCCTCGTGCAAGATGGGGTACTGTGTGTGGTAGTGCATGAAGTAGGCGTCAATGCAGTCGACGATCTGGAGATGTGTTGGCACCCAGTCGGGCGGCGGGACGGACACGGGCGGGTCATCGTCGACGCTGGCGAGGCTGACACCGCCCGCAGTGATCTGCAGGATGCGCAGGAGACTGGCACCACTGGCGAAGCCGAGGTACCCCTGGTTGTCGGGCTCGACGCTCAGACTCGCGGTGCCGTCGTGGCCCCTGTTGGCATGGCGCTCGCACCACTCGTACCCGCTCGCGTGTCGTGGCTGGCGCTCGTACGCGTCGGGCGTCGCGCCATTGGGCAAGGACCCGGTGAGCGTCGGCGGCGGGCGGAGGTTGACGGCGGCGGGCTGGGGCGCATGGTCGAAGAGCCCCTGTGACGAGGCAGGCGACACGGCCGGGTGGTGCGAGTGTGACGAGCCCGGGGTGTGCCTCGCCCCAGGCGGCGAGCGGAGGGAAGGCGGCGGGCGGAAGAGCTCGCCTGGCGAGGGCGGGCGGCTGGGCAGCTTGCGCTTGCGGTCGCCGTCGGGGTCGGCGCCCGCCGCCTCGTCAATGTTGACGTGGGGCGCGTGCTCGGCCAGCAGGCTCTCAAGACGCGCCATCCGGTCTCTCATCTCGGCGATGTACCTATAGTCAGCGCACACACGTCGGCTTCGGCCCACTTCTTGCCGCGACGGGGCACTTCTGGTTCGGGAAAGACACATGTCTTGCCGTAGCGCTTGCACTGATTGCATGGCTGGATGCGGTCGCACTGGTGGTTAGCAGCGTGCGGATGGTGTGAGCCGAAGAGGCCGGCGGCTGCGGATGCCGTCGAGGGAAGGACGGACTGACCTTGCGCTTGAGCCGGCGGCACTCGACACACTAAGGGTGGGGTCAGCTGATGCGAGTGAGGGAGGTCAGAGGGTGGGAGGGGGACACGCACAGAGATGCGAGTGGGAGGGGGGTCGTGCTCGCTGCCACTGTTGTTGTCTTCGTCCTTCATTGTCGGCCGTAAAGCCTAGGCTGGCTGGAGGCTGGAGGGGCTGGAAATGTCAATTGTTGTTCAGAGAGGGAGCAATGTGGGCGGAGCGGAGTGGATGCCTTCCAATTCCACTCTGGCGGATCTTTGGGGCCGCCTCCCACTTTGACTCTCTCTTTGCCTCCTTTCCCCCCAACTTCCACCAAAAACAATCTTCGGCCTCCACCAAAACAATGTCTCACCCAGGACCTCGTCGCCCGCCCGTATCCCGAGCTTCTGTACTTCTGTGGTTTCTGCATCGTGTTCTGGGCAGTGCTTGGTATCACGGTGTTCACGGCGTCTTGATAGAGTCCATTGTACAGACTGTCTGAGAGTGTGAGAGTTGTTCCATGTGCATGCATTCAAGGCTAAAGGCCGTCGGTTCACTGGGCGGAGTGGACGGCCCGCTTGCCGGTCCAGCGCGAACCGACAGGCCACTACATCATGTCGCGTGCACCACCTTGCTCTCCTCTTGCCACCTCAACTCTCAATCCGTCCACAATGCTCACAATGGACATAGACACGCTCGCACAGCGCATCATCAACTCTGCTTCTCGGTAGGTCACGCTTCAGAAGCCGCTGACCCCAGGCGCCCCGAAAGGAGATTCGTTGTCGGTGCGAGAGGACAGGTGGAGCGGGCTGACACCAGCTATCGGCGGCATCCCAGGCTCGGGGAAGAGCACCGTCGCGTATCCTCTCGTGGACCGGATCAACGCGCTTGCGGGGCACGAGGTCGCGATGGGCCTGGGCACCGACGGGTGGCACTACTCGCAGGCGCAGCTGCGTGCCATGCCCGTAAGTCGTCGCGTGACTCCACTGACCCAAAGGACTCGGATATGCTGTTCCGGCGGCGCGGCGCGCACTTTACGTTCGACGGTGAGGCGTACGCGGCCTTCGTGAGGAGGTTGGACGAGCCCGAGGTGCAGTTCCCCTCGTTCTCCCACCGTGACAAGGACCCCGTCGCCGAGGGCGGGTGGATCCGGCCACACCACCGTATCGTGTGAGTCACCGCTGTCGCGTCGCCGTGTCCCTGCCCCGCTGATCCCAGGGTCATCGAGGGACTGCACTCGCTGCTGGACATTGCGCCGTGGTCGACCGCAGCGCTGCGCTACGACGAGAAGGTGTGGGTCGACACGCCCGTGGACGAGGCGCGCGACCGCATCATCCGGAGGCACCTGAACGACGGCGTCGAGGCCACCCTCGAGGCCGCGACGCGGCGCGCAGAGGGGTCGGACCTGTGCGTGGTGACATGGGGTGTGACTGACCTCAGGCTGAACGCTCGGACATTGCAGGAGCACCTGATTACGCCCACTGTTGTGGTGCAGGACACGGTTGCGCCACCGCGGCCACACGTCCCCGTTGAGGCGCCGACGGTGGCTGCCGTGTAGGAGGGCGAGCAGGGCAGCGGAGCAGGGATACCATTCGGACAGTACTGTAGATCATCTTGTGATATTGAGGTCATAGCATGCATGGGCGTGGCAGCAGTGCGAGAGTTGGGGCCTGCAAAGCCGTGTGTTTGGCGCTCCACACTTTGCCTGAGCTTGCCGAGGAGATGGGGAGCAGCCGATCATGCCGCCCGCTGGCAGCCTCCTGGAGTGCGTCCCTCAGCATGAGAAGCGGACAGACGTGTCTGTCACGCTCAGTGCCCCCGTGGTCAGGTTCTGGAACGGCCTCCCACGCCCACGGAAGGCGATGTACACCAAGGCATGCCGATATGCCGACCGCCAACACCTGGCACCGGCTACACCGGCACATTCCGCGGAATGCGGGTCCCACACCCCAAAGTCGTCCGCTCCAAGATCCAACATCTCTTCATCTTACCTCTGCTCACTGCTTGCTTGCCCTCATCTCTATCGAGCAGCGCGAGCGGGCTTGCATCCCGCTCTGTCTCCAGCACCACCTTGCCCACCGCCGCACCATGTGGCTCCACAAACACCGGCAACTATCGGCCGTCAACTTGGTCGCGAGCGGATGCAGCCCCGCTTGGCGCGTCGCTGAATGGTCGCACATGACCCTCCTAACTTCTAGCTAGCCTCGTGTAGCGTGGTCTAATCTCGGCAGAGCGGCACGACAGCCCCGCACCACGACCACGGCATCGTCCGCCGCCTGGAGCACGGGGACATCGGCGACTTGTCGCTCATGCCGAGTGCCTCGACCTCGAGAACAACACCGGCCCACGCCCGTCAAACCCGTACCTCGCCGTCTAGCGCAGCCTCGACGAGCGGAGCGGTGCCCCCGCGCTACGATATCATCGGTGAATCGGCTGGACTGGACGCAGAGGACACCGCGTCCCGAGCGATCCGCGCAAGCGACCAGGCACCCTCACCGAGCTGCGGGGCCAAACGGCGGACTAGTGCGTCATCACATGATCGCAAGATCTGCGCACATGCTCGGCGGCTGCTCGGCGGCCTTGTCCGCGTGTACGGACGACTCCAAGACTGCCGCAATTGCACGTGAGACAATGCGCGAGCATTCCTCTGTCGGACTGGGGTCCGCCTTGGGGCCCACACTGGAGATGAGACAACCCCGCACGAGCACGCCCAGCGATATAAGCACCGCGCACACGAGCATCCTCCTTACCAAGCTGACAGCCAACTCACCATGTCGGACAATGACAGCAAGCACGAGGTGGCGCACGTCGAGGTGCGCCGCGAGCCCAAGCGCGGCCTCTTCAAGAACGCCAGGATGTAAGTCGGCGGCGGGCCCGCTAACCCCAGCCTGGGGATCACGTCGCTCGCGACGCTCGGCGGCTTCCTCTTCGGCTACGACCAAGGTAGGCTGCTGGTGGAGGCCGCTGACCCCAGGCGTGGTGGGCAACTCCTCGCGCTCCAGCGCTTCGGCGCCGACTTTCCGCGCGTGTACATGGACGCAGACATCAAGGGGTGGTTCGTGTCCTCGCTCCTCCTGGGCGCGTGGTTCGGCTCGCTCCTCTCGGGGCCCCTGTGTGACCGCCTCGGCCGCAAGCGCTCCATCATGTGGCAGGTGGTGGTGTTCACCCTCGGCTCGGCGCTGCAGACGGGCGCGCGCACCGAGGCGCACATGTTCGCGGGGCGCATCATCGCCGGCCTGTCGGTCGGCTCCCTGACCCACATCGTGCCGATGTACATCGCCGAGCTGGCGCCCGCGGGGATGCGCGGCGCCCTCGTCGCCCTGCAGCAGCTCAGCATCACCCTCGGCATCCTGTTCAGCTACTGGATCGCGTACGGCACCTCGCACATCGGGGGCACGCGGTGCGCCCCCGGCATCCCCTACTCCGGCCCGAAGGGGGCGGACGGGAACCCGACCTTCGACGCGTACCGCGACGTCCCGGCGGACGGGTGCACGGGGCAGAGCGAGGCCGCGTGGCGCGTGCCCGTCGGCATACAGATCCTCCCCGGATTGGTGCTCGGCTTCGGCATGTTCTTCATGCCCTACTCTCCGCGCTGGCTCGTCGAGGTCGGCCGCGACGACGAGGCCAAGGCCACGCTCTCGCGCCTCCGCTCGCTACCGGTCGACGACCCCGACGTCATCCGCGAGTATGTCGAGATCAAGGCCGAGATCGTCACCATCCGCCAGATCCGCGAGGCGCGCGGGGCTGGCAAGAGCGGCCTCGCGCGCGCCCTCCAGCCGTACATCGAGCTCGTGTCCACCAAGTCCAACTTCCACCGCCTGTACATCGGCTGCACCACAATGTTCTTCCAGCAGTTCATCGGCTGTAACGCAATCATCTACGTGAGTGGCTATGGCACGGCGTGAGGGCATCAGCTGATAGCAGTACGCACCCACTATCTTCGCGCAGCTCGGCATGGACCCCAACACGACCTCGCTCCTCGCGACCGGCGTGTACGGAATCACGAACACGCTGTTCACCCTGCCCGCCGTCTTCTTCCTGGACCGCGTCGGTCGGCGCATCCTCCTCATGGTCGGCGCGGTGGGCTGCTGCATCTCGCTCGTCATGGTCGGCTCCCTCGTCGCAGCCTTCGGCCACGACTGGCCCGGCCACGTCGCCCCGGGCCGCGTCGCCATCGCCTTTGTGTACGTCTACGACGTCTTCTTCTCCTTCTCGTGGGCGCCCATCGGCTGGGTCCTCCCCTCCGAGATCTTCAACCTCGCCACCCGCTCGACAGCAGTGAGCATCACCACCTCGACGACATGGATGTCAAACTTCATCATTGGTGTCGTGTCGCCCATGATGCTGGAGAAGATTCCGCACGGGGGCACGTACTTTTTCTTCGCGGGCTTTGCCGTGCTCGGCTTCCTCTCGACGTACTTCTTCCTGCCTGAGACGCGGCGGGTCACGCTCCAGGAGATGGACGGTATCTGGGGCGCCAAGACGAGCGAGGAGGACCGGCGGATCGCGGACACCGTGTTCCGCGAGATCGAGGCTGGCGAGGAGGCCAGGCGGGGGGTCGCGGTGTAGGAGGTGGAATGGAATGTGGGGATGAGACGGAGGGGAAGGAGACGACGTGCTGTATTAGTTGATCCAGAGCGAAACAAGTTTAAATGAAGGTTGTTGACAGTGACGAGAGGGCGCTCAGCCTGGCATGTCTGTTGACTGACACTACCTCACTACCAGCCTCTGGACGTCTGGAAC